>VXBQ01015638.1:744858-767994 GCA_013400175.1 Phainopepla nitens | reverse complement strand
CCGTGGCTGCTCCACTGACCACCGTGTCCTCACTGAGACATCCTGGGCTTGGAAAGGTCCCACCATTTGTGGCTGGGATGTTTGGGGGGCACTTGGAGGAGGGCTGGGGAAGCAGGGAACAGTGTGGGTGTATCTGGCTGGTCACCCAGGTCAGCTGGGCGTGGTTGGACTCCCCCCATGTGTGCTTACAGGCCCCAGAAGAGGCAGTGATTCAGAATTAAGAAAGAATAACCAATCCTGTTATTTCATTTAGTCCTTTTTTTTACTCCAGTGTTTTATGACCATGCTATTAAATGTCTGCTCTGAGGGCATTTTTTCTTCTCTCAGATCAACTCACTTTTTTTTCTAAAAGCATTCTTTTTTTTTTTTTTTTTCCTCACCTACTTTGCTACTGACTCACTGGAGAGCCTAGATTTAGTCTGAACATTTCTCAGGAGACTCCCTGGTGTCCCATGTGGCTCCTTCACCACAATTCACAGAGAAGTTCTTTTAATGAAAGATGAGGATGTGTGTGAGCAGGGAGTTGCACCCAAAGGGGCAAGAGATTAGCCAAAGCATTGGGCTGGTTTTGAACTCCTGGAGATGGCTCTGCCTTTCTCCAGGCTGCTTGCACCAGGCTCAGTGGAGGCTGACTTGGGTTACACCTGAGGTCAGGTCTCCCGGGAGCAACCAGTGTGAGGATCTGCATCTCTTGGATCAAACCTCCACTTGCCTGGCTGCTCTTTGAGTTCTTCCTGACAAAATACTGGTGATGAAAGTACAGCAGAAATAAAAGAGGAGATTCTAGGATCCATCTCCATTCAATCCAAGATCCTGGAGTAGTTTTATAGTCTGCTTTTATGCAGGGCTTGATAGATATTGTTCAGCCCAAAGAATCCTTGCAGCTGCAGTTTTGTCTTGGAGCTGTGGAGAGTCTCAGCTCAATCTCTTGCTTTTCACACATTGTTTGGGAGAAGGGAGGCAAAGTCCTGCGCTGTTTTTCTGGCATGTACAGTCTTCTATTCTTTGGTTACTCTCCCCCCAAGGCTTAACCCTGAGCATGAGTTGACCTGGTATTTGGAGGGCCAGAAAGAGGGGCTAGGAGGCTTGAATGACTCACACTGGATCTCTTCCTCCTGGATAAAGTTCAAAACAACTTCATAAGCATTTTAGTGTTAAAGAGATTCTCCACGGCCATAAACCCTGGCATGGACTGTAATTACACATGATCTGCCCACTCTGGAAAATTGATACTCACATGGTCCACTGGGCCTGTGTCCCTGTCAAAATGCAGATCAGCCATTCCCTGTGGAACAGAGCACTAAATGAAAATGGTTGGGAATATTTTTTTCATTAATGATAACTTCTGTCTCCTTAAGCTCAGACACCATGGGGTCCCAGAGAGACTCTGGGGGCATGTGATGAGAAACAAAGTGAGTTTCTTTGGAATCTGGCTGGGATGTATCCCTGTTTGAAAGAATTTGGGGTGGACTCACAAGCCAGTGAGGAGCTCAAGTGTGCCCACGGGACTGCAGGTCTCAGTGGTGCTGAGTCTTATGGGTCTCCAGAATCGAAGGAGCATTGAAAGAAGGATGGAGACAGCATGGATGGACAAGGGAAATGACTGGCCCTTGAGCTGGCAAGCTCAGGAGAGGAAATTATTGCTGTAGAGAACTAGTTGTGTCCTTACTAAATCTGCTGGCTCCTCTGAACTAGCATGGCTCCAGCTAGTGGACTCTGATCCTGGGATCCTCCTCTATCTTGTCCCTGCCACTCTTCAACCAGGAAAGAAGACAAAAGGGGAGAAAACAGTTTCTGAAAGAATTAGGAGAGGAGGCTGATAAGAATTAGAGGCTGAACTGGTCTTTGTGACCCACAAGGCCCCAGGCAGACCCACATCTCCATAGGGCCTGGGCAGGGCATGTCCCAGAACTACAGCAAGAAGAGGGAAAGTGTCCCATGGAACAGCAGTGCAGTTTTGCCAGGAGGTATCAAAGGAGCCTGGGGAGCATTTCCTGCCCTCAGCCCAGTCCTGGCCCTGCCACACGAGCCCCAGAGAGGCAGGAGACACTCTTTGAGGGAGGGAGTGGCAGCACTGGGGGATCCTCAGATTTCCTCCATCGAGGGGGAGAGAGGTAAAGCAATTGCTGCCAGTGAACATCAGTCTGACACCCCTTCAGTACCTGCAGTGACTTATTCCTCATTCTGAGAGATTGATTATCTGAAAATAGCTGTGCACCACCAGCTACGAGATCTTGTCTCTGCAGAGGAGTCCTCTCCCAGCAGCAGGCTGGAACAGGGAGCAATTGGGGGATTCCTTTGTGGTGCCCCAACCTCCCCAGCCTGGTGCTTTCTGCAGCCACCAAACCCAGCCAAACCCCAAAGGCAGCTCCCAAAAAGACAACACAGGAAACAGTATGGCCGGGGCAACGCAGTGGTGACAGATAAGCAGCAAAAATTCGGTTTGAAGGAGCAGGGGGGCTTTGCAGTTGTGCATTTTGGTGATTGCATCAGGGTTTATAAGCTGCATCCTGGGGCTCCCAGCTCTTTGTGACAGGAGCAGGGCATCCCACAGCCACCTCTCCATCTCCTGGCAGAGCCTCACTGAATCACTGGCTCCTTGGGAAGCCACGTCTGGCAATTTATCTCCCAGACATCTTCTATGTCTCTGTATCTTCCTTCTGAGCTGACCCCTTGCTCCAGCTAAGATTTCTCTCCTCCTGAAATATATTTCATCTGTTGAATCTGGAGAGATGAGCCGTGTGGAAATTTTGCAGATCTGCCTGATTTCTGCCACTTTATCCAAGCTTCACCCGCTTCAAAGGGTGTAAATGCAAATATTGACAAGTTCAATAAAAAGACCCATCTAGCAGGTAAACAGCTAAACAGGCTGTCTATTGAAGGGGTGCAGGAAAGGTACTTGAAGGGAAAATCAGCATTTTTAAGCTATTTTTACATGCTGGCCTCTTTCCCAAACCCTAAATAAATCTGGAATATGGGCACCTGGAGTTGTTACCCTGCCTCAGCCCTTCCCAACAGCCTTTTCCAGCCTACTTGGGGGAAGCAGCTTTCCCCTTGGGGTTGGAAAGCCAAAATCCCCTGTGTTTACTGAGCTCAGCACTTTCCATGGAGTAGCATCAAAGTGGTAACGTCCCAGGTCCCCCAGCTGCCCCATCCCTTGGCTGTGCAGCCCTGCCTGCAGCCATCCCTTTGCTCACTGGTACCCGATATCTTAATTCAGCCCTTCCTTAATGACATTTGCAAAGATTTCCACCGGTGGAGCAGGATGCTGGCCGCAGTTTCCAGCATGTTCCCAGCCCATGGATGTGCTCCCCTTGTCCCGGATCGATCTCCAAATCGGAACTGGTGCTGTTTGATCTGCTCATTGCGATGCAGGGGAGGGGAGCGAGTCCAGGGAATCAGCCTCTTTGGAATTAAACCTCTCTAATATGATTACAAATGGCTGTTAACCCTCATATCAATGTGAAGGAATGGTGTCTAGGGGTGGTGGGGGAGAACAAGACATGAAAGTCCCTTCTCTCTCTAAATGAAAACAAGGGGTGCTTGTTACCAGGAATAATTAGGCTTCCCCAGCTCCCTCACAGGAGATTAGGATAATTATTTCACATTTGCAAAGTGCTTTGAAGAAGAGAAACATGCTATAGGTGCTGTAGGTACCAGCACCACTGCTTCCAGTGCTGTTTTGCTCAGGTGAGAGGATTGGAGCTATGGGACATCTTCCACCCAAGGATTTCACAGCCCGTCTCTGTTGAGCACAGGGTGCAAATATTATTATTGTGGTATTTTGGCAAATGGAGAAACAGTGATGCAGAGCACAGGAGCTGCTCAACATCTCTCACAGAGTTGGGATTAGGAGGGGAGAGTCCTATTCCATATGCTATTCCATGTGGGAGACACTTGGACTTGAGACACTGGTGTTTGACATGTACTGACTGACAGTACTGCTGGTAGGGGCACAAGGTTCCCTCTGAGCCGAGTTCAAAACCTGGCTTTTTCAAAAACCTCCATGTGTGGGGTCAGGGTTAAAATATTGTCTGAATCATGAGCTTTGTAGTCTGAAGGAGCCAGGAGAGACCCGAGTCTGGCTGTGTGTCTCTCCCTCAAATCAAGGCAAGCCTTAAGCTCACCCATTTTCTCCCCCAGCACCCCTCTAAGCCTTAGGAGGAGCTGGAGATACGACAGGTGATGGGGATGTTTCACACCAGCAGTGTCCCTGGTCTGGATCAGAGGAGCCTGGAGCTATAATTTTGTTGGAGACACCATCTCCACTCCACGGGGCTGCCCAGTGCCAGGAGGGGAGGCTCCCTGGATGCCAAGCTGAACATCACACAGCAGACTTTGATGAAAACTAATTTTCCCCCACCCTTCCCATTTTGTCTTCACAGCAGAAACATGAGGCAGGCTGTGCAGAAAAGAAGAGAGCTGTACCAGAACAAGCTTGGCTTGGTTCCCACTGCCAGTTTTGTTCCCTCCATCAACAATGAACCAGGACAAGAGCATGTGCTTCATTCAGAAGGGTTTTTAAGCATCATCTGTGCACCCCAACACAGAAGCCATGAGCCTTTTCCCCCAAAACTGTTACCAGTGCATAACTCTTTAGCCAAAGAGTGCCTGCAAAACCCCTTCTAGCCTTAATTTTTACAAAACTCTGTGACATCCTTGGCATGGTCAGGGACAGGTGGAACCACTGTCTCCTGAGTTGAAATGGGGATATGTGCAATGCCCAGGGGCGTCTCCAAGGAAGATGAGCAGAGGGTGGGAAGGCACCTGGCCAGGGTGGGCCATGGAGGGTGGGGACAGCAGAGGCACAGACCATCCTCAGAGCACAGACAGTAAGAGCCTTGTCCATGCTTCTCCTTTCTTCCCTGTGACAGCTTGACAACCTAACAGGAAAAATGAAGTCAGTGAAGGGAGAAATGCTATCAGGAGTCTTGTGCTAAGAGGGCAGACAGGCCAGATTGGAGGAAAATGAGAAGCTGTCCGGACTAATGCAATCATTTATCACATAATCTTGCTCAGCAGTTGGGTGGGGAGCCTGGCAGTGCCTGGCACTCAGAGGAGGCTCTCTTGGCCCCTGGTACCCTGCTCCAGTTGGTGAGGGTTGTTTCCCCTGAATTCTCCAAGGCTTGAGGTTTCCTTTTGACCACCTTGTTGTGCTTGTGGTACCTACCTGCCTCATTTTGCTCTCTCTGTTGTTCCCCACACACTTCCCCCCTCCCCAGAGCTGAATTGGGGCTTAAGCTGCTTTGCTGTGGACCCTTTTTTAGAAAAGATGACACCTTATTGGATCAGTGCTTGTGCTGAGACATTTCATCACCGGGCCATTTTGGCTCCACGCTGCGTTAGCCACTCGCCTTGAACCTGGATTTACTGCTTCCTCATCGCTTCCTGCTCCCTCATCCCTTACAATGAGGCACTGCTGAGGCACCACTGCAAAAAGGGGTCAGCAGGAGAGTGTTACCAAAAGGAAGCAGCGAGGGAATTTCCCTCCCTGCTCAAGTTGCACCCTGGGGTTTGCTCGGCGTTTGGGCCATATGTGACCCGCGCCCCAGGGGAATGGCTGGACATCAAAGGGTGGCTTCTGGCGAGGATGAGCTCATTTGCCCCTGCTCGACCCTTGCTGGAGCAGGGGGTGGGAGCTCTGTGACCACCCGGCAGCTCTTCCTCAGGCAGGGCTCTGGGGCAGGAACCCCACAGGCTGCAGCTGCTCTGGCTCTGTCAGGACCTGCCCTGAAATCAGAGGAGGGCCTGCACTTCCCTGTAACCCATGAATCCCCTGTGCCACCAGCATGGCACTCATCTCTCCAGCAAGGCAGCATTTCACACTGGGGATGGGCTATCCAAGAAGTTTGCCTGTGAAGTTTCAGCCCCTGGCTGCGGGCCTGGGGTTCCCACTGAGCCACCTCTCCTCTGCAGCCGATGCTCGTGGGCTTTGCCATTAACTACATCTTCTGGATCTCGGGGATGGTGATGATGTGCCAGACCATACAGATCGTTTGTGCAGCCCCTCACAGCCGAGCACTTGGCTGGGTAATTACCAGAGCTGGCCACAGGATGGGAAAGCTGATTTCAGCACCACTCTCAGATTTTGTTTGGTTTTTTTCCCAAGGAAAAGGAAATATTCAGGCACT
Organism: Phainopepla nitens; assembly: GCA_013400175.1. Taxonomy (NCBI): domain Eukaryota; kingdom Metazoa; phylum Chordata; class Aves; order Passeriformes; family Bombycillidae; genus Phainopepla; species Phainopepla nitens. Next base: position 761,863 of record VXBQ01015638.1, on the reverse strand, counting down.
GAGAGACGAAGGCTGGGCTGGTGTGCAGGGCATGGCTCAGGGCTGGGGAGCAGAGCTTCCAATCCTCTCTCTGCTTGAATTATTTTCCCTCCTGGACACTTCAGCATCCCATATCCCTGATGCTCCATCTGCAGACCCTCTCCCTAGTGTCCTCTCACCTTTCCTGGCTGTGGAAAACAGCTTGCTTCCAAGAAACATTTTGGCTGGGACTAAGATTTCAGCACTGTTGCAGCCGGGTCCAGCGGTTATTCCTCCTTCAGCTGGACTCCTGGATGGGCCCCTCTATGTATCCAGCTTCATTGCCATCTCCTCACCACCCCGTTTCAGAGCATCTTCAGCTTGTACTTTTGACAGGGATCTGCTCTTCTCTGAAAGAGCTCTGTGCCCTTTCTTCCCCCAGCACAGCCTGAATCCAGCTGGAGGAGGTGAGATCCTCCTCAGCAGAGCTGATCCCCCTCCAGCCCTTCCTTTTCCCATCCACAGAGCCATTGGCCACCCAAACACCTCCAGCCCTCCCTCCCCTCTTGCAGAGGAACCATCAGGAGGAGGACCTGCACTTCTGAGGGAAGCACAGCACCTCCGTGGCACCAATGGAGCCTCCCAGGGTTTTCCAGCTCTGTCTGTCTGCTGAGGCAGTGTTGATTCAGGTCCAAGGAAAAGGGGGAGGTTTTGTCACCATGCACCCCCTGATGGGGATCCATCAGGTGTGTCACAACACCAGCCACCTCTTGTCTGCCTCAGCAATGGAGAGGCAAAATTTCTCAGACCGCTGTGTCCTCTAGGAATAGGAAATGTTAATTATTATTAATGACACCCTGTGACTTTTATTATTAACAATTCTAATTAATTAGATTATTGTTATTTTGTCTCTTGGAGGTGCTTGGGGGTGGCACATAGAAGTGATGCACATTGCTTTCAATACAGAAGAGGGAAAAGAGGGACCTCAGGTAATGTTATTTGGGTAATATAAAATGGCAGAGGTGACAGGATATCTGGGAGACTGGTCCTAGAGGAAGCAGGGATTAGGAATGCCAGCACCGAACCCTCCACAGACTGGGTGGTGCAATTTAATGCATTATTTTGCTATTTTCCAACTATAAAGACATTAAAGACTAAAACTAGTCCTTAGTCCTAAGACTCCTTAGCTCTTTGTGCCTGAATCAATGGTGAGTCTCTCCAGGTTTTTGGACAGGCAAGGCTAAGACCAGGAGAAAACTGGCAGCAGACAGGCTGTGCACATGGCACAGGAGTGCTTTTGTCCCCAAATCTTTGCCTTGTCACACTCAGTCAGACAATCTGTGGAGATGCCCAACACACCTGTCCATCACACCAGTCCCTCCTCGCCTTGAGCTTGGCGTAAGATAATCTTCCTCGTGGTGAGACTCATCATTAAATGTATGGCACGGCACCAGTTCACCAAAAATAGCTCTGAGGAAAGAGATCAGCGTGCGTGGGGCCTGCGCGCGCGTCTGCGTCCACAAACCCATTTGCTGTTTTAGGTGTCAGAAATAAATTTTACCACTGGAGTCTGCAGCATCTGATTAGTGAATTATTCAGTTTGGAGATTGCCTCCACCATGACCTCATTAGTAACCCCGAGGTGAGCGGGACGCATTAGAGTAACCACCAGGCTGTCACTGAGGAGCAGAACTGGGGCATTAAAATGGATTAAAGTGCTTTACCAAGAAGTGCGGCACAACTCATAAAAAAAAAAAAAAAAGAAGGAAAAAAAGAGAAGACAAAAGGGAAAGAGAGAGGAGTAGAAGGGGGAGGAAAGAAAGAAATACCAATAAAATAAATAAACAAACTGTCCTGGCTGGCAGCCTGAGGATAAACAGGCAAGCAGGTGGAGGGTGCAGGGGTTCCAGTGTCTGGCAAAACATGAGCCTTCTCTCTGAAGCCAGGGCAGGTCTGTGGTTGGGAAGAGGCACCTGCAGGGCTCTTCACTGTCTGCTCTGCCAAGGGAGCCCAGCATCTGCTCAGTTGAGCCAGCCCTTAGGCTGCCGGCCAAATTCCCCTGGCTGTCCAGGAGAGCCTCCTTTTTGACCCCCGTTGGGCTGACACCCAGCCTTGGACCTCCTCTACATCAGGGACATGATGTGGGCTGAAAAGAAGGTCCTCACACGAACCTCTAGGGGCTGGTGCCCACGTTGGGGTCCTCAGTTGTTCCATGCTGCTGGCTGCAAACAGGAATCTGGTGGGAATGTGCACATCCCCCAAACCTGCCCATGAGTGGGACTTACTCAGCTGCCATGGGGAGGAAGATGTGATCATTCAAGGCCCACGGTGATCATTCAAGGACCATGGTGACCCCTCAAAGGGGGCACGATAGAGGGAAGTGGGGTGAGATACCCCATTTTGTCTCTTCCTGACAGGTCTACAGAAGGGAAAGGGGGATGGGTTTGTACCACACTCCCTCAGGGTCAGCTCTTCTTTCCTGGGGGGAGACATCGGCTGATGTGAACAGCTTTCATCTGGGGATGGGCTCGGTGACTGATGTGGTCGCATTTGTTTGCTCAGCAGCAGTTGCAAATAATGGATGCTAAAAGGCTTTGTGGTTCATTGATGGCCATGCTCATAACCACACACTCTTCATCCAGTTCTGGGGGAGAAATGCAGTGCTCTCCATTTAACTTCTCGGGTCCTTAACCCTGCTCTGAACTTGACGTGGCCCTGGTCCTTTTGCAGTGTGCACAACAGACCCTGCTGGTGAGAGAAGCTCCAGCCTGGTGGGTGGACTCTGAGAGGAGATCATCCACAGCTCTGTTCCTTCATCCCACTACTGCAGCTGCTGAAACCTTGGACTTGCATCTGTGGCGTGACACTGACCTCTATGGGGTCTCTCCACGGCCGTGCCTGTTGCCTGCACTTGGTCTCTCCAACTATTTTAGTGACAATACTGAGTGACATCTCATTGCCAGCTCACATCAGGGTCAGACTTCTAAAGGAGATGATGGGATTTCTCTGTGCCATCCTGTTCTCAGAGGCACAGTGAGCACTCAGGTTACTTCAATATAGCCAAGTGTTTACTTTCTGTTTAGCTACATTGGTTCAGCTTGGGCCCATCTCTAATGGGGAAGACCTCTATTCAACACCTTCCCCAGCTGTCCCAACCCATCCATGCACACCACCTCTGCCCATGGGCTGTCTCTGAGCCAATGCAGCAATGGGAGCTTGGTGTGTGTCATTTCTTCTTTGTGGGGTTTTGGACATCTGGAACTTTACAGAGCGGGGCTGTGTTGGCTGACCCTGCCCCATTTGAATCCATCAGGTATGCCCTGGCCTCTCTTGGGAGGCTGTAAGGGGAACAAGAAGGCGTAAAAAGCGTAGGACACAGCTACCTGAGTTTTATTAGGTTTAATTGTCCCTATTTTATTATACGTGAATGCATAAAGAATGTTAAATGAATCGATTTCAAACACCCAGAGCAAACGAGCCACTCGACAGAGACAAGCTGAGAAAGGAGAGATTCCGGCTGCCAGTTCCCGGGGCCTTTCCTGAATCCTCCCTCCTGTACCCACCAGGCGAGTACGGGAAATTTGTTCATTTATTGCTGCTTAATAATAAATACTCCTGCAGTGTTTATCCCGAGCTGTGTGCACTGTCAAGCCATGTGCACTGATGTGGAAGCTTTGCTTTCCCCTGTGCTGCTGCTGGTGTCATCTCCGAGCGTCTGCCTAACGATGACTTGACGGAGCGAAGGCAAAGATGCTGCAAAATTGAAAAATGACCGGGGGAGCCCAACCAGGGCTCTCTGTCACTGTCCCAAGAATTGCTGGACTGTATTAATTGGGCATCTATCAGGGACATGCACAGTAGTAGATCCTCTCCCTCTAATTAAAGCAGCCACATCGGCTTTGTTTTGAAGGCCGGCCAAATTTCACTTCAGTGATTTCCAGGATGGTTGTCCTAGTGGCAGTCTCATCTCCCATGAAGAATTGTCCTTGTCTCAGTTTAGCCATCTCCAAAAAATAATCAGCTTAGAACAGAAGAAAGTGCTATATCAGATAAATAGATCACTCCTTGAATTTCATTTTCCTTTTCCCAGCCAGCTCCTTTTGATCTGCTGTGCTGCCACAGATACACAGGGATATGGAGAATCTTTCCCTGGATTGCCAACCCTGTCTCAACAACTCCCCATTGGATCTGTGTCCTTTGGCATCTTCTGAACTTGGGGGCCAGGTTTGTAGGGGGATTTTGAAGGACAGAAGATCTGCTCCCTTATCTTATGCATGGATTTCTTTCTTGCATTGTGTGTTTCCCATGGGAACTGCTTGCAATCCGTGTTTCCAGTGATGAGCAGAGATGCATGTTGTGTCTCTTCACAAGATTTCTCCCAGCCCCAGTTACTTGTCTAATTACTTGGAAAACCCTTTCTACCACCCTGGTGAGGACACTGCTGCTGAGTCTCCTTTGCACACAGCTCCTGGCCAGGCAGCTCGACAGGCTGCCAGGTGCTGCGTGCCTGTTCATGGGACACAGCCTGGGACGTGAGTGCAGATCTGGGAGCATCCCTCAGCATCTCCAGGTGCACCCTCCTTGGCACTAAATTATCCATAAGGAGCTTTGCTCCTCATCGTGGATGGATTACCCACTGTACTAAGCTGGACTTTCCTCGTCCACTAGAGGTGGGCATTTTGCAAGGGACCAGCATGAAAATCAACACAGGACAAGAGCCCAATCCCATATTTCCTACATCCCAGCCCAGCAGGCACCAACATCCTCCCCACACTGGTGTCCCCTCCAATTGCAATCAGCACCCAGCTATGCCTCCAGCCCTGGAGCCTCCTCTTCCCAGCTCCCTAGCAGCCAGAAGAGGGTGGCATCAATCCCTGCCTGTTTTGTAAAGCAAGGCTGGAGTTTTCTCTTGGCCATTTGCTAAACAGCTGGAGTGCTCCCTGTATCCAAGGAAACCTGCCTTAACCTGCTCCTTGCAGGGAGGTTTCAGTTGGGCAAGTTTCTCTTGGCTCCCAGGGCTCCTGGGTTAAGGTTTTAGGATATCTATGAAGTACCTTTCTCTTGCCCTCCCAGCCTGTTGTGCTCCCCACTTTGGAAATTGAATTCTATGTAGAACAGAATGGGAAAACTCCTGCTTTCCTCATTTTTTTGGCACTTAGTTGAAGTTCCACAGAAATGGAGGCAGAGCCTGGAGGCTGTTTTTCTGCTTCTATTTCGTTTTCCTTTCTTCTTCTTCCCTACTCCCAACACTTCCAGTGGGCGAAGTGCAGTGCAACCACCCACCACAGAGATGCTCTGTGCTGCTTCTTCAGCTGGGGTCAGGTGTGGGAGCTGAGCATCACCAGGAGAGTTGTGTGTGAGAACTTGGGAGGAGGTGGAAAGAATTAAAATCCAGGAGCTCTGGAGAGGCTGGGAGAAACCTGTGACTTCGGAAGTGTCTGTGGCTGTATCTGGAACCTTCCACCTCTCTCCCAAAACAGGAGAGCTTGCAAGCAGCAGGTGCAGCAGAAAGCAGGCAATGCTCTCAGGTTTCTCTAGACCCTTTCTCTTCTACTGGCCTATGCTGACTCTCCAGATGTGGTTGTCAGCAGCTCCTTGTCCTGCCAAGCCACTACTGCAGCCCTGATNNNNCCCATCCCATCCCATCCCATCCCATCCCATCCCATCCCATCCCATCCCATCCCATCCCATCCCGTGATGCTGTCAGCATCCTGCATCCCTGCCCCTCCTGCTTTGTTCCTACTGTCCACTCTCCTCTCTCAAAGCAGAACTGATCCCAGTTCTCCTTCAAAAAGCTTACAGTCAAATAATTCCCTTTCCTTCCCCATCTCTCCTGCTTGGCAGCTGGGCGCAGCAGGAGGGTAGGAGAAAACCATAGCCCTGTGGAGTAGATCAGAGCAGCTGTGAGCTCATCCTGGGGCTGCAGGGGTGAGAGAAGGTGGATAAAGCCCACGGAACAAGCCATGGGGATTTTGCCCAAAGGCAGTTTGGGCAGAGAAGGGATGGAGGCCATATCGGCTTTTCCCAGGTTTAGGAGCAGCATGCTGAGGCGAGCAAGGAGGAAAGAACTTCTGTCCCCTCTCTGTCCCCATCCAGCTTGGCCTCCCAGCTCCAGACAGAGGCTGGGATCACCCTCCCTGCCCTGGTGCCGTCGGGCACGGCTCCGGTGCCTTCTTTGGCCCTGGTACCGTCTCGCCTTACCCCAGCACATCCCTTTAGTGCATCCCTGAGCAGCTCCGGGAGGATAAATGGTGCTGTGGGAGCTGGAGGCTGCTCCTCTCCCTCCAGCACACCCATAACGATGGTGCAGTAATGGCTGGGCTGTGCTAAAAGCCTTTTCCTGCCCGCGCTGGAGCGGGGCCGGCGCTTTCCCAGAGCCGGGTTAATGCAGCGGCAGCTCCGGAGGCGCAGCCCTAAGCGGGGTTAACGCAGCGCTCCCCCCGCAGCTCCCCTCGCTGCCGGGAGGTTAAACCCTGCCTCGGCCTCGCAGGAGCTGCTTGGTCTTCAAGCCAAGGCGAGAGTGCCAACGCTTCCCGCTCTCAGGTTAAGCATTTCTTTGGCTTTCCCTAAGGTGGCAGTGCGAATCCCGGCACTGCAGCATCCTCCCGCAGCCCACTCCTGCAGCTCCGAGGTGTCCCCTGCCTCCCAGAGCACTCAGCGCTGTTTCGAGCCTCAGGCTCCCTCCGTGACTTCCCGCAGCCCCACCTGTCCCCAAGCGGCTGCTGCCGGACCCAGGGTACCGAGACATTGGTGACTACGACCTGCCACCGGTGGCAACAGTGATACCCACACAGTCCCAGGGAGGAGGATGCAGTGAGGGGCTGGCAGTGAGGAACAACTTGAAGACAGGTTTGGGAGGGTTGACAAGCTCCCAGGGTCTGGTCAACAGGAGGAGAGATGCTGGAGAGGCATGGAAAGCTGGAAGAAAACTTACCTCGGTTTTCCCCCAACAGAGAGAAACAGACATTATTGCTTCCTGTTGGTGTGGAGAAGTTTTAAAGGGTGATAAGAGGGTGTCAGGAAGCCTTGGAGGCAAAGAAAGGACACTTTCCATGCCAGCCTGCTGTTTTCACTCCTGGTTTGCAAGATCTGTCCTCAGCATTGCCTGTGCAGTGCCGATTGCCTCAGGGCTGGCCAAGGGAACGTCCCCTGCAAGGGCAGACCCTGGCCATGGCAGCGGGCTGGCTCCTTCACCCAGGGAGCACCAGTGCTGCCCTGTGCCTCTGAAGCTGCTGGGATGCCCCTTGGGGTCTCCTGCACCCGTAGCAGAGACCCAGCCTCTCTCAGAAGTCTCAGCGTGCAGTCTGTGGACTGATTGCTGACTGTGATCCTCCAGCCTTCCAGGGCATGGTGGCCAAAGCAGGTTAAAAACTATCAGGCTGGCAAAAATACCCTGTAATTTCCTTTCTCTCTGATCTCAAAGTGCCCCCTTAGGAATGCCAGACAGCCCTGGGCTGCAGGCACAGATTTGGATTTACTTCTGTTGTTCAGACCAAACATCTGCTAAGGGCGTCAGTTATACAGACATGATGATGTTGTCACTTTATGTATCATTTTTATTTCATTGCTCTCCAATGTTTGTAATACCCTGGAGCTCAGAAGCTTAAATAACAGCTCTCCCCATATTGATTTTATCCTTCGCCATTTGGCACTCATTCATTCCTTTCCCTTTGAGTTCCTAATAATCAGGATTTTAACTGAGCAGCATCCCTCTCCTTGCTTGGACAGTGGCTGTGGACAGCCAGAGATGGCAGGGGAAGAGATGGGAGCAGGACAGTAATTTTCTCCAGAGATGGAGCTGATGCATGTGTGATGCTGCGTTGCCTCTTGAACTCCTCCTTACCAAAAAAATAAAGTTACCACCATGACCAATGTTTTCACTCAGTTGCCATAACCCTGAAGGGAGTCGTGTTTAGGAGCAGCCCCCTTTGGCAGGATTTTGGGGACGGAGCAAAGAACCTGATGGTGCTGAAGGAATTATTCCATAACAAAATATGTTTTTTCATCCCAATGCAGACTGCCTGTAAAGTGGCCATGAAAAAAAACTGCGTTTTCCCTGCATGGAGGATTGCTGGTTGTTCAGCCAGGGGCTCTTGTGTCTGAGCTGTGGGACTTGGACTTTGGACCATGCAAACCTTGTTTTCCTTTTTTTTGCTGTTTTGATTGGGATGTGGTGGTGTCTCTTGTGGCAGGACTGGTGAGAGAAGGAGCTCTCTTCTTGCCAGTGTTAATAAGCAAGAGGTGGAAATGTTTATCATAACTTGGTTAGATGCTCTGACACATCCCTGCGGGAGGTGAGGGAGCAAGGGGAGACCTGCAGCATGATGAAACAACTGCTACTGGATCTGCCTGCTCAGCACAGCCAGCTCTGTACACAGACAGGTCAGACTGGCACAGCCGGGTCTGCAGGCTCAGCTTTGTTGTAGAAATTCCATTTGAATAATCTGCACATGAGATGGCTGCTGGACCCACCTCTGTCACGGTGGGAAGCAGAGGTCTCCACCAAGATGCTCCACAGGAAGAAGCAGGTGTCATTTCAGGTCTCCCTGGTCATTTCACCTGTAGGGGCCATCTCCAGATCTGAGCTGTGTGCAATGTTCTGTGTACTTGAAAAAAATAAAGCCATTCTTTAATATTTAATCAGTCATTAATCACTTTTATTTATTTTACTCATCTGAACTGCATCACACGTGTTTCATTGGTAGTTATTCATTGCTGAAGCTCTTTGCTGGGGGGAAGCTCACCATTGTTTGAGTCTGGGGACCAAATCAGCTCTGTCTGGGAGAGGTCTGTCTCCAGCTATCCGCAGGGCTTTCCCAGAGCCTCCCCAGCTCCCTGGGAGGAGCATGGCTGGCAGGGCTCTGGTTAATGCTGCTGCTGTGTCCACTGTTGATGTGCTTGGCTATCACAAACCACAGCCTTGCCTGGCAGGGGGAGCGGGTGCTGAGCAAGGGGAGGGGGGAATGGAAAGATGGGCTCTGGGGATCCCACCCCTCTGAGAAGGTGGGTTGTGTTTCACATTAGCTGATGCTCCTGTGTGGTTTCAAGCACTAGCCCAAATGCAGAAGCTTGTGGCAAGCAAGCTTGGATGTGCTGCAGGCATAAATCATGTCAACCTTTCTCTGTGAGGATGGGGAGGTCCTTTTTTCAGACTGGTGGGGTGATGGGGGAATTGCTCAGTGCTGAGAATTGCTCAGCCATGGGCTGAAAGGTGTGGGCCCTTACCCCTTCAGATTTACCTGCACTGCGAGATCTTGGGCTTTGGCTCTTCCCTGCTGGTATCAGATGTGTCAGAGCAGGGGTGATACAGGTGCCAGTGTGAAGAACAATATAACACACATGCCCAGATATCTTCAGGGCTTGCTGGTGTCCTCTGCTGCTTTTCTGCCCTGCAGTGTGTCCCAGATGAGCACAGGGAGCTTGAGTTTGATCTTGCTGGTGCCTGTCACCAACCAAAATGACAAGAGAGACCACTGCAATTATTTGACATGCTGCTGCAAATGCCTGCAGCCCTCTTCTCCTTGGCCCCCTATGGTTCCCCCAGCTGGCTGCTTCCCACACATGTCCCTAATCCTGCAACTTGCCTGCCCTCCTCCTCTTGATCCTCTGTTTTCCTCCGTAATCCCCACCTCATTCTCCTGCAGCCTCATTGCAGGCCCCCCACCTTTGTTCACCCCACACACTTGCCTTGGAAGGTTAAAATAAATTCCACCTGGAGTGTGTTCAAAGGCTAATGTACATCCTCCCTTAATTATTGATCTGTTTATTGCAGATACTTTGGCAGGACGTGGCCACAGCTCTCACACCAGGCTCCTGCCCTCGGTTCCCCTTGTGGCTCTCAGGGACCAAGGGCAGTGTCAGGGGGGTTGACCTGGGGACCTCATGTCCCACCTCGAGGACAATCCCACCAACACACCTGTGTGCCTCAGGGTCTCCCAGGCTAACCCCTTTAGCCCAGTTTAGCATGGGAACAATAAAGGGCTTTCCTGTGGAGCCCCCCTCCAAGCCCCTCTTTCTCCCCAGGTGAGCAGAGCTCGTGAGAGCTCTTTCCCCCACAGCAAGGCCCCCTCCTGTAAGGTGGTGCCAGCTCCCAGTGTGTGCCCAGGAAGTCTGGCACAGGGCATCAAAACACAATAATGCCTTTGAGCCCCAGCTGCTGTCATCCCTGGGCAGGGAGAGATGGGATGGGATGAGATGGGATGAAGTGCTGCATTAGCGGGGTTGTTAACGACTCTGCAAAACGCAATGTGGAGAAGTGTGGCAGTGCCCAGAGAGGAGGGCTCAGAGGCATAGTCCTGCTGCTGGGGCTGCTGCCAGCCTGTCACCTTCTGCTCCAGGACCTCCAGCTTTCAGGTGATGCTGGAGAGGCATCAAAGTAGGGACACACAGATGCCACCAGCTGTGTTTGCCTGTGTTTGCTGGCTTTTCTCCAGAGTGAGGTGAGGTAGCTGGGACAGAGTCCTTCTTGCTCAGCCTAGGGCTGCTGACTAAGGCAGGATTTGTGGGTCCTGGTTCCTCTGGGTTTGGCATGGTCACTTCTCCCTGCATGGTGGGTTAGGAGTGGGACCAGGTGTCTCTCTTGCACCCATTACAATGATGAGGAGACATTTAAAGTGATTCAAGGTTTCCTGAACCCTCTGATGGACCAAATGACCATTTCAAGCAGCTGTTGCCCCAACTCATTCTTGGGCTGAGAGAGATAGCAGAGAATTTTGAAATGGAGCCCCTTTGGGGCCACAGCCCTCTCCCCAGTCACCTGTGGGAGCTGCAAGTCCCTCATGCCCCTGATGCTTGGGAAAGATACTAGGTAAAAGCTGCCTTCTCTACCCTGCTGTAGATGATAGTAACTTCACCAGATTCATTTGGGAAAGCAGCACCCTACAAAAAGATTTTGGTACATCATTTTATGAAGAGTTGTATTATATTAACTTCTTCTCTGCTTAACCCTGCTCTGGCACCCAACAAACTCCCCAGGAAGAAAGTTCAGTAACAGACTTGGAGGCATAAACAGGCAGGGGAGCTTATTCTAAAGCAATTTAGCTTCCTCACAAGGGTGGATGGGGATATGGAACATGTTTCTCTGCCCATGTGCAGGGAAGAGCTCAGGGCAAGGAGGAATCGATTCTCCAGTGAGCTGTGATTCAACCTGGAGGCTTGATAAGGGCCCTGTTGAGATGAGCACTGTTACCTCTCTGATGAGGTGTGTGTCATGGACACTATTCCTTTCATACAGTTTCCTCCCCAGCAAGTCAGCATCAGCCTAAGTTTTCATGAACCAGGCAGTGGTTCCTGAGGGAAGGTCCCAGGGGTACAGGTGCCTGGCTGGAGCATTGGGATACTTGGATGGAACTCATAGTGCAAGGGAACAGGACTTGGCATGGATGTAGCTCTTCCTGTTGCTCTTAAAAACGTGCTTGAAAAAAAGCTGAATCAATTGACTTTGATTAATTTTAAAATCTAGAGCAATTTTTCTTACACTGAGGTCCTGCAGTGTGGGATATTCCAGGCACTCTGTGACCCCACTGCAGTCTCAAACACTCCACTTGTCTGTTAGGAGACTGAATTAGGAATGTGGGATTTTTGATCGAGGAGACTTGATTTGGGGAAAACCATGGGGGAACACGATGGATGCTTCTGCTCCTTGGTCCTGGCAAGGGTTGTGTCTTTGACAGCGTGTCCCAGCCACTCACATCACAAATTCCCTGACTGGTGCCCACAGGCGAGTGGCTCTGAGCGTATAAAATGCCCCGAGAGAGGTGCAGATGGCAGGACATCAGAGCAACAATGCTGGGGCTGTAATTCCCCTTATCTGCCTGCAGCATGGCCATCTCAAGTGCCTCCTGGGACTCCTTCGCAGCTCCCTCCCCAGCTCCTCTCCCGGCAGCTGCCCTCAGGCTTTGCAGCCCGGCCCCTGCTCCCCCATCCCGGTCTCTGAACGCTCCTCTTTCCTCCGGCTGGGGAGGGACCGGCTCTGCCGAGCATCGCTGCCAGATCAAAGAGCTGCCTTGATTCCTTGATGGCAGCTATAATCTGCTCCACGTTATTCTTTTTTCTGTTCCTTGGGCTTTCTAAGACCTTCATTTCAGTCTTTATTAAAAAAAAAAAAAAAAAAAAGTTAATTGCAGGCATCCTCCCCCAGACCACGTCTTGGACATTGCAGCCATGACCAGACCTTGTCCCTGGCTAGGCACATTAATTCAGGAGCTGCCTAGATGGGAGGCTGGTTCAGGTCCCAATACTGAATGCAAGCACAGCAATATTTGTTATCTTTGTGACAGGGCTGTTTCTTTAGACCTCACTTGAATATGTTTTCTCCTGATTTTTTGTTCCTGATAACTTGAGCAACCAGTTCTCACTCAGATGCTTTTCCCTACCCTTTGTTATCAGCCTTGTAGGGTTTATGGACAGGACATCAGCTGCAATGGCTTTGTCCTGCCCTTGTCCCCACATGTCCACAGCATGGTGAAGGTCAACCCAAGCCTGGAGTCTACTGCCACAGGCTGCTCTCCAGTGATGCCCCTGAGCTGAGACCTTCACCCTTCATCATACAGCTGTCACTGCCCCAAAATTATTGCCCCACACACCTTTCCTTGGCCCCTTTCCTGCTGCTCTTCCTGCAGGTTCCCAGGGCCATGCTGACCCACGTTCAGAATGTGACCTTCCCTGCTGCACAGGGGTCTTCCTGCCAAGAACTTGCAAAGCAATACAGACACCAGATCAAAAGATGCTTCCAAGCGCTTCCCAGGGTGGTGGGAACAAGGAGCTCTGCTCCAGGGAGCAACACTTTTGATGCTTGTGTGCCTGCTCAGCTCAGGTGAGAGGCAAATGCCTCTTGGCTCTGTGGGGGCTGATATTTTCCTCCTGCAGTCCATCTCAGTGATGCCACGGTGGATGCTGTGCCCTCAAACCAACCCTGACATCCCTCCCTGAAAGCTGGCACTAGCAGCTGGGCGTTTACCCTGCCAGCTGGACCCTCTCCAACGTGTAGCTTTTTGGGGTCTCTCTGCAAAGGGGCACAAGAACCTGCAGGCGAGGTCCCAAGGCAGAGCACAAACCCCTTTTCCCTGCCTCTCCCGGCAGAGCTCACACCGCGCTCTCTGCCTGGCACCGCCGCCGAGCAGCTCTGCCCGCCCGGGGCTGGCTGCCTGTCGGAGGTGTGCAAAGTGGTCCTGCTGTCGGCAGAGCTGCAGATCCTCCTGGGCGGGAGAGGGGCGAGGAAAATGTCAGCTCATCATTTTCAGGGAGCGGGAGTGGTGTTCTGGTAAGAGGGAGCGGGGCGGCGCGAGCCTCAGCGCGGGCCTGCCGGGTCGATACGGAGATCAGAGGCTCGAGTGGATGTCGGAGCTTGTGATGACTGAGCAGATATTGGACCACGGATCTCTCTCTGGCCATGCCCCCAGGGGCTGTGGTGTTTGCAGGCCTCAGGAGGCAAGCAGTGCATTGGGCAGCCTTTACTGTGAGGCGGGGTGGCCAGGGGAAGATTGTCCCCAGGGGACGGCCAGCCTGAGAGTGAGAGGTTAAAGGCAGCTCTGCAGGTGGGAAGAGCTGAACCAAAAACCAAACAGCTGCCTTCATCTCTGTCTGTGGTCAGCAGCCCCTCAGGCGCTTCCTAGCCCTGCTCTTTTGTCTGGGATGAGTGCTTTGGTAGCAACGTGTGTCCCCATGCAGGGGGCAGCTGGGATGGGGCGGATCGGGAGCTCTCTGCAGCAGAACTTGGGTTTAGTTTTGGCCGAGTGCATCCCATGGAATTTCTGGAGGCTCCTAAAGGCCAGGGGAAACCCAGCCCCTGAGCCCCTGTGGGGCAGAGTTCTCACAGGAAGAACTGATTTCATTCCTCATGGAGATGCTTCTTGAAAGAGCAATTTGCCAGCATCCCTCACAGCAATAACGGCAAGGCCTCTGCTTGAGATACCATCTCTGTGCTCTGACAGCCCCATCACTCATGCCCTGCTCCTGCCTCCCTCTTCCACAGGGACAGGAGTGAGGGATGGAGGCAGGGTTGGAAGCAGGAATGATGCGCTCCCACCATGGGCAGCTCCCAACTACTCCTGTCCTCTTTTGTCTGGGTGTGCAAATGGTAGCGCTGCCCTTGCTGGGCATCATCTCCTCTCTGTCCATGCACAGGTGAGGGGTGCTGGGTTTGAGCAGGAGAAGCAGGACCAGGGGCCACCCAGCTCTGGTGCTGGGTGAAGGGTGGTGGCTCATCCGCCCTTTGTGGCAGGGACTTGGCTATCTCTTCCTCCAGTGAAATCACCAATCCCCCTGGCAGCCAGCACCAGCAAGATTGAACACCCCCCCCAGTTTCTTTCTCCTGCCTACCTTCCACCTGCCCTCGGGCGCCCAGCTGGATGCTCTGCTCCTCCCATTCCCCTCTTTTGGCCACGTTTTCTCTGTGAGAGCAGATTTATCCATTAGTGGCAGAGGAAGACGGGGTTTGGCACAAACCCTTCTCATCAGCTGCTGAAGCAGGGCCTGCCTGACACCAGGTGGCAGAGTGGGGTGGGAAAGCCAGGGGGGTGGGGGGGCTCCTGTGTCCCCCACACCCGGGACAGCCAACCTGAGACCTCCCCAAAACTTTCTCTGGGTTGAACCCAAAGCTGGTAATGATTGCAGGGGACCTGAAACCTCTCTGGCTGTGTTTGTGCTTTGTTAGCAGTTGCACTCTGCTCCAGGTCAAAGGCTGACTCCATGCCCCGGGGGACAGAGGGACAGGGTGCTCATGTGTGCAGCCCGGCCAAGCAGTGCCACCCTGGCACCTCCAGGTGACAGTGGCTTCCTCCAGTGATCTGTCCAGAAGAGAACCTTGTGTTGCAGGAGTGCAGTGGGTCCCCAAGGGGGGTGTATGCCCCCTGAATGTGTCCCCACCTGTGACTCACTCTGTGGTGACGTACCAGGCTGTGCTGATGGCCTCACGCTGGTCGTGTGTGATGGTGTGAGTGGCGTCAAGTGCCACAAAGAGTCTGTGACCTTGCACCAGCTCCAGTACAAAGGAAGCCCTGGTGTCATCCTGGGCGCTGGTTTTGGGGGTAGTGTGACATCCTTGGTCCCACATGCTGCCTGGGCATCGTGGGGTGCCTGGTGCTCCCCGTGGGCAGGGGTGTATGACATGGTGCCCTCCATCAGTCTGGTCACAGGGCTGAGCCACAAGAACGGCATCTCTCTGATACAGGTGGGGAAACTGAGGCAGCGAGTAGAAAATATGCCTGAGTGTTTTCCTCTCTGGTGCCTCTGGATGGGAGATGCTTCTCATGGGAGTGGGAAGCTACAAAATTCTCCCCTGTGCTCCTCTTTCTTCCAGTGCCAGGCACTCCAGTGACCTCTTTTGCTCCAGGTGTTTCACTTTGGTAATTCAGGAGAGGTGGGGCTCAGGGAGAAAACTGCCCTCCCACCTCGATATTTCTTCTCCAGCCCAATGCCCCTGCTTCCCCCGGGGAGCCCTGGCAGGAGCAACTCTGGGGAAGCTGCCTGGCACCCCAGACGACCCTGTGGGAGCAGGACTGATGCCCTGGACTGAGCAGCCCCTTGCACTGCCATTCCCAGGGCTCCTGATGTGCCTGGGCAGCGGTGGGTGAGGACTGCCTGTGTCCCACTGGGACAGGCTCCCTGCAGAGGGCCGTGGGTGCATGAATCCCAGTTGCAAATCTTCTCAGTGTGGTGGAGTTTTTTTTCCCTCTTTCCCTCCAAATCCTGCTGCCCCTTCTGGAGCAGGATGATTCTGGGTGTGTAACAGTCTGAAGGTGCTGGCTCAGCCAGTGCTGTCTCTCCTCCTTGTGCAAAGCCCTTTTCCTGGCAGAAGTAGACCCTTGAAATATGTGGAGTCCTATACCTGTAATTCCTCCCTTTGCCCGTGCTCCTGCCTGCAGCACCATCCTTTTATTGCTGTGTCTCTGTGCAGAGGAGCAGAGACATGAAACTATTGGGGAGAGAGAAAAAAAAAAAAAAAGGCATGCAGAAAAGCGCTGTGGAAAAGCAGAGCAAATTAAGCAGAGCTCTGATCTGCTTGGGTTTGTGCTTGCCAAAAATGCACCATGCATCTTAATTCGCTCTGCTGTTCAGCTCGCACTCACTGCTCTCCTGATGCCATTTCGGCGCTCTGAGCTCAGCCTTTTCAACACTTCAGTCTTCCTCTTTCAGGATTTTTTTTTTTTTTTTTTTGCATGTCTGATTGCAGAATCTGCTGCAGGAGGGAAGGGGGAAGCCAGGGGAGGGAGGACGGGAGCCCCGACCCTGGGCGCTCCTGCCTGCTCTTCCCGGCAGCCGGCTTGGTCCCCGATGCATTTTTTAGGGGCTGGGAGGGTGCCTCTTTTCTAGAAAGTCCTTCCTGGGTGCTCTTCGGTAGCTTTTTTCACATCCAGCCGTCTGATCTTCTCGCTACGATCCTCCAAAGAAGAAGAAGAAAAAAAAAAAAAAATGAAATTGCTGTAATCCACACTGGCTTTTATTCTCTTCCAGTTCAGTTTAATCTCTCTTTCCTCTCCACCCTTATGTCCGGGTTGGGGGAGGAGGGGGGGAAACCCACCCAACAACCGAGCGAAAGGCAGCATCGTCCTCCAAAAGAGCTTGAGAAAGCAGGAGCCGAGCCAGAGCCCCTCTGCTCTCCCCCACCACAAATTTAACCCCAGCTTCAACTTTTCCTCTGCTCCTGGGGCTGAGCTGGGCTCCAACAGTGGGGTTTTTCCCCTCTCTCCCCCCTCCTCCTGCACTGATTTTAGCGGAGAGGGAGGGGGGGTGGGGAATCCTTTTTATTGCGGAGCCCGGTTTCTTTGCAAGCCTTCCTCCTCCTCCTCTTCCTCCTCNTCACCCCTTCCCCCTCCTCCTCCCCCTCCCCCTCCTCCCCTGCTTTTTGTGCCCGCCGCAGCAGGGCTGGCCAGGCCGGGGGAGGGAAGAGATGGGAAGGGGAGATCGCCCCCTCCTCTCCCTCTGTCTGTTTTTTTTGCAGGTGTGTCAATTTTAATTCTGCCCAGTAGGTGGGACTTGGTGACTTTCGCACCGTTTTTGTTATTTATTTATTTCCCCGGCTGCTTCTCTCCCTCCCTTCCTCCCCTCCC
>VXBQ01015638.1:705088-740299 GCA_013400175.1 Phainopepla nitens | reverse complement strand
GGGCTCGCCCGGGCTGCGGCGGGCCGGGGCGGCCGGGCCGGGGACTCACCCCGCTGGCAGCGTGGGCAGCGCCTGCCTGCACCGGCACCGCGCGTGGGGAAGGACAGACGGAGGAGTTTGCCATCTGGGCCTCCCTACTTCTCAGCTGTTGCTATGGCACTGCGGAGATGCTGCTAGGCAGGCGGTGGTGGCCTGCGTGTGTCACCCCTGGGCTCCCTCGAGGTAGGGAGATGTCCCTGGTATATAAAGCCTCACTCTTTACCCAGCCTCACCAGGGGAGAAGGGGGGCTCTTATGGTGAAATACGTTTGATGGGTGGATATTCAGGGCGTATCTGTGCAGCTCGTAGCTGCTTTCAGCAAGGTGAGATGAATTCAGAGCAACCCGAGAGGAGGTGGCTCGCTGTGGAGCACAGCGGGATGCAGGATTTTTGGGTCTCGCTGGCAAGGGGCAAGAGGAAGCATCTTGCTCTCCTCCACAGACAAGAAAAGCACTTCATTCTTTCCTATCGGGCTGTCCCACCAGTCCACGGCAGCATCCGCTCCACACTGTGGGCCCGCCGGGCGTGGGAGAGCCACGTCAGCGCTGGCAGCGTGGGGGGAGCGGCAGCGCAGCCCCCACTCGCTGCGCGGGAGCTGGGAGCATGTGGAGAGGGGGAGAGCGAGGGGGTGCTCGGAGCAGCTGCACCCCTTCCCTGCCGCTGCGGGGAGAGCTGAGGCACAGGGAATGCTCCTGGGTGCCCGTGGCAGGGGAGGAGGCAAGAAGGAAAGGGCAGGCCTCTTCCTGGAAGGGCTGGAGGGAGCAGGACTTGCTTTGGTGACCCAAACAGCCATGGGAAAAGCTCCTGTGGTGCTCAAATTATTGACTGCTCTGCTTCAGACAGCAGGCACAAACTTTTCTCCTCTCTGTGAATCAGCCGCGTTGTGCCCAGTGTGTCTCGTGTACTTCTACTCTCCAGAGATGAAGGGCTCTGCGTTCCCAAAGTCTCCCATCTTCTCGCCCCAGAGGCTTTGGCTGCTCCAGAGACAATCAAAAAGGCCCTTAATTAAATCCATCTTGCATTTGCAGGGCTTTTGTTCATGCAGAGCATCTATCCTGAAGGATGTCAGGATCAGGGAGACAAGTGCAGCACGAACCTTTGAGGACAGAAAAGGGTGCAGAGATATTTGGGATGAAGAGTTGGGCTGAGATATGTGGTCTTGATGCTCTAGAGGTGATTTAAGCTGGGAGCAGTGATCTGTATCCTCCCCCTTTCCTGTGGGCTGGCTGTTGGCTCCTTGCCCTGCTCTTACTGTCTTTCTCTCGGCTGACCAATCCTGGAGAGAGGCACTTTCCTGGCACAGGTGATGTCAGGTATTTCTTCAGGAAGGAGACAGTTTTGGTGCCTGCCAGCACTTCCCAGACTTTTTCTGAGCCAAACATGGGCCCTGAGCTGCTGGCCTGACAGAAGCCCAGGTGGTTTCAGAGTGCATGACATCTCCCAAGTCCTCATGCCCTGTAGGTTTTGGGGAGGTCTAAATTGGTTCTGACTGATGGCTTGTCTCCTTATAATTGGAGAGGTGAGACAGAGGTGTTTCAGGTCTACGAGAGATGTTTAAAGGGAGGAAGAAGAGACTGAGGAAGGAGCTGTCTTGTTGTCCTTGGAGGCTTGAAGAAGTGTTGACTTTGTCTAAGGGTTTTTGTAGAGCTCAGTCAGGGGAAGTTTTCCGGGTCTGCTTTACGTTATTAGCTCACCCCTGTGAAGCAAAGCATCTTCGTGTGCTCTGGCATGAGGCTGCTCGAGGTCTCCCACAGCCCTGTGACCATCCATGCACCCAGAAATGCTGGGCCCTCTCAGTGTACCCCCCAAACAGTCCCTGAGATGTCCCATGGGATCACCTTTGGGGAACCCTGGAGGTAGATTGAGCCTGGTGATGCTTCCCAGTGCCACCCTGGCACACCGGCTTGTCCTGCTCAGGGAAGAGCCCCTGTTTGGTGCTGCCCAGGAATTTATGGCTGGATTTGGTGCATCCCATTTAGGGGGCTGCTGACAAGCGGGAAATAAAGCAAGCCCTAAGCCTGCCAGGCTTCCAAAGGGAGTGTTACTAGTGCTTGTAACTCGGGTGCTATTACCAGGCA
Source organism: Phainopepla nitens (assembly GCA_013400175.1). Taxonomy (NCBI): domain Eukaryota; kingdom Metazoa; phylum Chordata; class Aves; order Passeriformes; family Bombycillidae; genus Phainopepla; species Phainopepla nitens. Next base: position 738,182 of record VXBQ01015638.1, on the reverse strand, counting down.
CTGTGGAATAGCAGTAGTTTAGCGTTTCCTGCAGAGGGGGTTCCGACTGTCGGTGCTTTCTAAGCAGGCGTGTTTGACAGCAGCCTGTGGGCTCTGCTCTGCCCCAAATCCTCTTGCTCTCCCCTCTGCACCCAGGGGCACGCAGCAAAGCTGTCGCCGAGGAGCTGCTCTGGGCGAATTCCTTGCTCAGAGGCTGCAGTTTGTGCCGTGGCTGGATAGCGCAGCACTCTGTGCCCACAGGAGGAGGTGGGGACCAGCAGCTCGCTCACCTCGCGTGGTTCTCCAGGTTCCTGAGAGCCACGCATGCAGCAGCAGGACCACGGCTGCATCGGGCTGTCCCCGTCATCCCCCAAAGAGGAGACGCTCCGGACTGAGGCTGCTGGTGCAGGAGCGCTGTCAAACGAGCAGCCCCGCGGATGTTCCACAACGCGCGGCCCAGCCTCCACCCTGTGCCCCGCTGGGGCGGCCGGAGCCCGGCTCAGCCCCGGCTCCGCTGCCCGGCGCATCCCGGCTCATCCGCTCCGCTGTTCCCGTCTAGAGGCGGCTGTGCCGCTAGAGGGCAAGCGGCAGCGCCAGACAGCTCGGCTCCGGGGTGCGGGGTGCGGGGTGCGGGATGCGGGGTGCGGGGTGCGGGATGCGGGATGCGGGGTGCGGGGTGCGGGATGCGGGGTGCGGGGTGCGGGGTGCGGGGTGCGGGATGCGGGATGCGGGATGCGGGGTGCGGGATGCGGGATGCGGGGTGCGGGATGCGGGGTGCGGGGTGCGGGATGCGGGGTGCGGGATGCGGGATGCGCGGGCACGGCCGGCTCGGAGCCGCACCGGAGCGCCGCGGGCTGCGGGGGCTCGGGACCAGGTCGCCGCCTGCTCGCTGCCGCTCTGAAAGGCCTTTGCTCTGGGTGCCCGTGCTGCTGGACCCCTCCTGGGCTCTCACCTGCTCCCGAACTCGGCATCCCCGTTCTGTGTGGGCACCCACTGGTGCTGGATGTTCCTCCAGGACCCGGCTGTGTTGCTGGGCCATGTCTTTCTTCTCCGTGCTGCTGCGGGAGAATGTGGTCAGTGCACCCCCACCTACCCCCAGCTCTTCCACCAGTGCTGTGAGATACAGCCCCAGTCTGCTTGTGAATTGAGGTGATTTGCAGCTTTTTGGACAGTACTGGCCCAGCCGAAGCGGGTGCAGTGAGAAATTGTTGCTGGGCAAACAGTGCCTGATGGGGGTCATGAAGCCAGCTCTGTGACCAGCTTCTGGCTGTGATCCTCCGAGGAAGCTTCTAATGAGTCTGTCCATTTTAGTGGAGGGGAAGCTGAGGCACAGAGCAGTGGTGGAGCTGGGTTGCAAGAAGCAGAATGAGGATGGAGATCCTTTAGCCCAGCACTGGCCAGGGTTTGGGGAGAGGCCAAGCACAGAGGGAGGGATAAACAAGGCTGTTCTCTTGGTCCTATTGTGTTTAGCAGACATAAGAGAGGCCCATGGAGAAACCCTGGAGGCAGAGACAAGAGGGCACAGCCTGAGAGCTGTCTCTGAGGGCCTCCAGAGTAGGTAAAATGTTCTTTGCTCCTTTGATTAAACCTCTACTGCACAGACTGGATGGAGGTCAGAGAGCTAAAGAGGCCACATGTCCTTCTCCAAAGGAGGAAGGCTGAGAAGAGCCTGGTGTGAGACAGAGCAAGGGTGAGTGAGGGCAGGAATCTGGCCTTGACCCTGTAACATCCTCCATGTGCAGCTCCTGGGATTATCTCATTTTCCCTGTCAGCTGGGCCAAAGAGAGGCTGGTTATTTCTCTGCTGGCTATCGCCAAGGGCTGCCAGCATGATGGAAAGGCTGTGACACCCTGCGGTCCTGCAATGCAACAGCAAATGGACCCCCACCATCATGGCAGAGGCAACATTTGGGTGGATGTGTGCTGGGGAGTGGGTGATGGATCATGGGTTAGAGCCATGATGCTGCTCAGGTCCTGGGCTTCACTTCAGTTGAGGAAAGGGGGACTAAAATCTCTCTGGTGTCCCCTGGGAACACTGCACTGGAATCAGTGCCCAGCTCACAGGGCTACTCCACCAACCCTGCTGTGCTGTGTCCTTGGGTATCCCTGTCCCCCATGTACTACTCAGTTTCCAGACCCCAAGGAACTGGGGGGGCCTTGCCTGTTCCCCTCTGTGTGAGGCCTGGCTTGCCTGGAAGGGTGGCACCAGGAAAATATGTGCTGTATTTTAGCTTGTTTTCATGTGCTGTAGCAGTTGAGCAGCTGAAGGAGAAGCCAGAGCCATGTGCACAGCCAGCTTTCCTCCAGCTGCCAGCCACTGGTTTGGTATGGTGGATAATGGAGCCTGGTAGTGACCGTGCCCTTCCTGTATCTGCCTGTGACATCACCCCCAGCTTCGGTCTGCCTAAATAAAAACTGCCTTTCTAATTAAAAACAAAATTCCCAGCAGTGGAGCAGAGAGGTCAGGAAGGATTCCCAAGGCAGTTTGATAGCACATGTGCAACTTGGGTGCTCATTCTTGACTACAGTGCTTGTTGAAGTGAAAGCTAAGTGGTCTTGGGATCCCAGGGAAGGATGCAGGGGGAGGATGAGCCCAAGTGCTGCCCCCCAGGCAGCCTCTTACCTGCAGCTCTCCTACAGCTTCGTGCTGAGCTCAGTGCTGCTGGGAAGAGGACAGGGCACTGCTGGCTTTGCTGGCAGCTCTGCACTGTCCCGGGGGGACTGAGAAGTGGGAAGGAGCAGATGTGAGCACGGTGAAGTCCCCACCCTTCTGGGTTGTGCAAGGTTGTCCCTTAACTAGGTCTCACTAGGAAATGTTAATGTGGAAATGCTCAAACAGATGCTGGGAATCTGAGTGCTGCTGAGGACCCTGCATGCTCCGGGTTTTGCCAGGATAAATTAGGAATATGGATGCTCAGCTGAGCTGCAGAAATACCAGGCTCTAACTCCTGACCCTGCCAGGGCATGAAGCCACATGGGGGAGATCTCGGGTGCCTGCAGCTGCTGAGTTTGCTTCTGCTCCTGGAGCAGCTCTGGCCTCATCCCCCATCCCATGCTCTCCACGGAAATGCTGTGCAGTGACCTGGGCTGGGAACAAGGAGTCCTGGCTCTCCAGTCTGTGATCCAGCTGTGCAAATGCTCCCTTGTGCTGCCTGCCCTCCTCCTGCCTGCTCCTAAGCCAAGCAGACAAGGTCAGCTTGGGCATCCCTTGTGTCCGTCCCAGTACAGATGGGATTGCTTGTGGGAGCTCTGACTTGTGTGCCTGGAAAAATCTCTCTTGTCCCCAAAACTCTTTCCTTCAGGATGTGGATGAGTGTTCCCGAGGCAGTGAGGTGGATCCTGGCTTTGTCTCTCATGCCTTGCCTGTGGTCTCCCAGCCAAAATATAATCCCAGGAAAAATAAGGTGAAAGCCCCTGAGTCACCTGGTGGCTGCTGCTCAGCAGCCTGTGGAGCAAGCAAAGTTCAGTGGGACACAGGGTCAAGGATGCTGTGTGTTCCCAGCTCCCTGACCTGCTGAGAGCATCCCTTCCTCCTGGGGCTCTCTCTGTGCCTGTTCAGAGAAGCTGAATCTTACTGGGGACTATTTCCTCTTTTGAGCCTCACATGGGCTCTGGACACATCGGTGTTTCCAGCCCCACAGGCTGCCCCAGACTCTGCAGGGGAGAGGGCAGAGTAGAACAGAGCTGAATCAGCATCAGCTCCCTTGGGGGGTGTTGTACCCCTCATTTCAGGTCAGGGCAGATGCTGAAGGGTGTCCTTGGGAGCACCAAAGCAAAGTCTGAGCCCGAGGAATGCAGGCAGGGACGATGGCTGGGCAGGGAGGGGCAACAAGGAGCTCTGCAGGGCTGGCACTGTAGGGGTTAATGGCGAGGTGCAGGAAACAGCTGGAGCGCGTTTGGGAGAGGCAGAGCCTAATGAGGCTGAAGAGGTATCAGGTGGAAGAGCTGAGCTGTGGATGTTGAGATGTCGGGGTTGTGTGTGAGGGAGGCAGCAGTCGCTGCTCCTTGCGAGGTCCTTGTGTGTGTTGGTTTTGGGAAGAGGAGCTGGAACAGGGATGCCCTCAGGTAAGGAGCTGTGTGGGTTGCCTGTCCTGGCTGTGGGCAGTTGGGAGGGATGTCAGTGTCTGTAGCTGGTCACTGGAGCAGCCCTGGCTGCTGGTGGGCTGTGGTGACGTGTGTTGGTGTCTGCGTACCCCCAGCACTTTGTGGGTTCATCCTCTGGCCCTTGGGAGCACAAGCCCTTGGCCCCTTGCTTGTAGCTGAGATCCCATCCCAGGGCTAAGAGGAAAGGCTGTGGGCACCCCTGCCTGGAAATCCTCCTCTCTGTGCCTTGTCCCGCCTCTGCTCTCCTCCAGGACTTGATGGCTGAGGTGTCTGATGCTCCCAGCCTGGTGTTGCCAATAATCCCTTCCTTCCAAGAGGGATGGTGGTGGGATCCTTGAGCTTTGCCCCAGACTTGTCCCCAGACCCAGACAGAGTGCCCAGCACTCAGCAGGTTCTGCCCCCAAGGGAAGGATCCCTGCCTTCCAAAAGGCATGGGTAGCAAAGATTTATTTATTTGGAGATTTAATTAGCATCTCTAAATATTAAAGAGTAAACAAACTGCGTCTAGTGGGATCAACATTTACAAGGAGGGATTTTAAATTTTTTTTCTCCTCTCTGGGACATGCACTTGTTTTTTAAGTGTTTGGGGAGGAGCAGCTGTGTGTGGGTTCTGGTTGATGGCTGAGGGATAGACCCACAGCACTGCTGGTGAAGGAGAGGGAGAAGACAGGGATGAAGGGGCAGGAGAGCCAGGAAAAATGGGGCAGAGAAGCAGGGGCACGTGCCTGGAGCATCGATGTTGGGGAATTGCAGAGCCAAGCATTGGATTTTGGCATTTTCTGCAGGATGTGTCATTCCCTCCTGCCCAGGCACGGAGAAGGGGACAGGCAGGAGATGGAGGCTCCTGCCTCGGCACAGCTAATTGCAATCAAAAGGTGGTGGTCCCTGCAAGGGGAGGTGGTTTGCAGCTGATCTGCATCCTATTATCTCTGCAAATGGAGGCCTGCCTGGTAGCAGATTACACTGGGGGTTATTTATTGGCAAAGCACTGTACAGTTTTAATTTTTCCTTTTTGCTTATTCAGGCTTTAGCTCCAGAGGAAAATAGCCTGGGGTGGCTTTGAAATGGATTCTCTCTGCCCCATTAACTTATTCAGTGAGTTTAATGGGCCTTTTTTTCTCTGAGCCTTGAAGCCATCATTAAAAGGCAGAGATTTATAAAAGCAAAGATACTCCTGAGCTTTAGTCAAACTTTGGGGGAGCGGGAGGGGGGAAATGGTGTTGCTGCTGTCTGTGGTTCTGGTGACGATGTGAGTTGGGTGTTGCTGTGGTGCCTCTCGGGAAGTTTGACACGGATGAGGGGACCAGCTTGTTTGGGATGCTGCCCATGTGTCTGTGCTGGGAAGCTGTGGGATCAGCTGGGCTGTGGGAGAGTCCTCACCTGCAAACCATGGGACGTTATCCGGGTTCCTACACATTGGGATATTGCCCGGGGCAATCTGTTTGGGCTGCAAATCTTTCCAGGCTGAAAGAGAGCAACTTCTCTTGCTGTGTGCAGGCTGCTCACAACTTTATTTTCACCTCTTTTATGCCATGCCAGGGCTGGGCAGTGCTCAGTGCTTTCACAGGTGTCTGTGGTCAGTGCTTGGAGCTGCTCCCCTCCATCTCTCTCTCTGCTGGTGGCAGGGGTCTAATTGCACCCCTGTGCTGGGCAGCACAGTGCTGCAAGAGGTTGGGGTTTGCAACCTCTTTAGCATGTGGCCTCCTGTATCTGTTACAAAAGAGGGGAGTGTCTGCAGAATGGGATTGAGATGAAATGCCTGAGTGAATTCCCCCTTTTTTTGGCTCTTCTAGGATCAAGCTCTCCGCTTCTTGTTTTGCAAGCATCTTTTAGGGGTGTAAATGTCAGAGCATGCAAGGTGTGGGTTGGCATGTCACCTGAGGGCACCCTCCTGCTGGCATGGCTGAAGATTTGGTCCCCAGGCCATGAAGTGCTGCAAATGTCTCTTCTGGAGGGGCAGCCCGTGCCCTGTACCACTGACAGGGAGCAGAGGGAGGGAAGAGCTGGGGGCAGCAGGATATGTGTCCTGGCTCACTCCTGGCCATTAAGTTGAGCTGTCACATCCTGGGCCAGCAGAGACCATCCATGGTGTGCTCCAAAGGGATGATGTCGCAACATGGTGGAGCTCCTGTGCTGTGACAACTATTCCCTAGATATTTCTTGCCTTTTCTTGCTTCACGTGCAGTGTGAGCAGGCCAGATGTAACCCTTGTGTCTCTGTGCCCAGCCTGGCACCTGCCAACTCAGGACAGCCAGGGCTGGGAGGTTTGTGATAGCTGGAGACCCAAACATGCTGCCACCCCTTACATTTGGCACTGTGTGCTTGAAGAGTGTGTCCCTCACCAGCTCTGCTGCAATTCAGGAGTGGGGGCAAGATGCTGTGGGACATGGAAAGGACCTGCTTGCCCAAAGTGACGCGCTCAGGGTTGCATGGGTGGGGCTGACCCCAGCTCGTGCTGGCTGCCAGAAGCAGCTGGAAAGTGGGACTGCAGAGTGGGTGATGTGACTCGTGTTGTTGGTGCTGGTGGCCCTGGGGCTGGCTCCCTGCCCCCAGCATGGGGTGGAGGGACAGCAGACCATGACCCTGCCCACCTGTCACCAGCCTGGCAGCCCTGTCTCGGTGGTGGGAGGAGCCTTGGCAGGGGAATAAACTGGGGAGGGACTGTGGGGCTTGCCAAGAGGAAGGAAGGGCCCCCAGCTCCGGGAGGAGATGTCTGAGGGTTTGTTTGTAGCCTCCCTGGAGGCACTGACCACCCAAGGCTGCCCTTGGAACACTGCCCCAGGGCAGTGGTGGGACAAGGACACACTGGAATGACCCAGAGGTTGTTGTGGCCAAGCAGAAACCAACTGCAGCATGCAGCCCTGCTGGGATTGGGATGGCTCCCCATGATGGCCTATCTGTGACCCCCAGAACAAGGGGGAGGCTCCTTGGAGATCCATCAGCTCCCACATCTCTCCCCAGGTCACAGAGGTCAGGGGAAGGAGATGTTCATTTCCTAATAAAGACTCATAAAATGCACTTCTCCCCTGCCCCTGTAAATCCTTGCCTCCCCTGTGCTACCTGCTGTGTAAATTGCTGCTGACCCTGTAAATCACCCTCTGCTTTGCTCTGCCTCCCCTGAATCCAACCCTTCCTTGTAAATCCTCTGTCCCCATTAGTTTTCCACTGCTGACCCCCTTGCTCTGCCTGTGCTGTAAATCTTGGGCCTTGGTGAGGCTGGGGGAATGGATGGGGTGATGGAGGGCAGCTGTCCCAGGATGGGTTCATCCCTCCCACCAGCTCCTTCAGGACTCACTCCCCAGTGGGAGCTGGTGGAGGACATTTTGCCTGGCTGCCTGCGGGGAAGGTCATCCTGGTGCTGCAAGCAGGGCTGGGCTGTCCTCTTCAGCTGGGCTGCAGCCAGCTGGCTGTAAACTGGAGGGTGTTGGTATCCCAGCCCACAGCATGGCTCCTGGGGATGCCTGTTCCCCTAGGACACATTTCTGAGATGTAAAAATAGCTGGAGTAAAGAGAAAATCTTCTTTTATCCCTTGAGTGCTTGGGGTCATGCCATAGCTTAGCTTTACCATGCCCTATGTAAGCTCCCTTCAGTGGGCACTGAAGGAGCTATGGGCAGCAGAGGTCCCTTGTGTAATGGAGAATTGTCACCTGGGCTTCTGCTGGATGCTGATGCCCTGTTTCTGAGTCTTGAGTTGCTGGGATGATCATGCTGTGTTTTTTTTTTTTTTCCCTGAAACAGCACGTAGGAGCTGAGGCAAGGAGTCTGACAGAGACCTGGCTGGATGGAGGTATAGGAAGCCAAACATCAGCTCAGTGCCATGACCTGGGTGTGCTAGGGCGTGTCAGGGGAGGTATCAGTGTCTGTGGGAAAGGCTGTGTCTGCAGCTCGTGGCTTGTCCTCCATACAGGCTGGAAGTGCTGCTGCTTTGCTGTGCCTGGCTGGGGCGTCCCGGGGGTGTGCAGGCAGCTGGCACCTGGGCAGGTTTATTTGGTGTACAGATTACTGAGGCTTTCTAAACCCTGGTGAGCAGAAAGCGGTGACACTCCAACACAGCTGCCTTTTTCCTCCTAATGAGCAGGAGTGAGTGCTACCCTGAAATGCAGCAGCAGCTCTGCCCTGCTCCCACGGAGGTCAGTGGAGCACAGAGCAGTGGATGCACAGTCAGAGTTGAGATGGGATCTCCCATGGGAGTGTTTTGGGATGGTGCTGTCTGAAAAGCTGCTCTGTGAACACAGGGCTTAGAGGGTTCTCCTTGGCTCACTGGGGAGGATAATGCTGTAAGAGATCTGAGTGCCTTGTGATGTGGCTATCTGAGTGCCTCAGCCCTCGAGGCTGAGGTGGGAAACTGAGGTACCAGCCTAGAGCAGGGCAGTGCAGCCTTTCCTGTCCTTTCTCTGCAAGTCCCAGGCCTGGAGGAGCTCCTCAACCGCCTGAGTGGTTCAGGGTTTGGTTTACAGAAATGCTGGCCCTGACCCAGCATGGGCTGTGTGTGTCCCTTGGAAAGGCACTGACCTGTGTCACTTGTGGCTCAACTCTCCCTGATCACCCTGAGTGTGGCTGCCAGAAAATTTGCAGGAAAAACGTGGAGATGCTCAGGATGGCTGATTCAGGCACTAACATTAACTGTTGATGATGCTCTGCGATGGACCTGGACTTGACCCAGCTGGGTGTTTCCTATAGACCTTTCTCTTACTGCCAAACATTTTTTTTATTAGTTTTTCTCCTGTATCTTGCGTCTGAGCTGTGTATTAACACTGGGCTTATGATGCTGCTGTGCTCTGCCCTTGGGAGGAGGATGGAGGAGATGATGTGCTCAGTGGGAGCACAGGGATGCTAAACAGCAGTGGGAAAGGCAGGGGGCAGCGGAGGAGAGCAGAGGCAGATTTTCAAAATCCATATAAATAGCAAAAATAAATTTCCAGCAAACGCTTCCAGTCCTGCAGTATTAAGAAAGTGAAGCACTAGAGGATAAGGAAAGCATGAGCAATAACAGCAGGGATTTAGGAAGAATAAATCTTGCCAGACAAACCTGATTGCTTTTTCTTTTTGATGGAATCACAAAATTAGTGGCTGAGCAGAACGTGGAAATCCTAATATATTTGGATTTAGCAAAGCATTTGATATAGTGTCTCACCAAATCTTACTCTCAAAATTAGTTCAGTTTGCCTTGGATACAACACTGCCAAATGGACTGAGAACTGGCTTAGAGCCCTAAACTAAAAGCGATGGGCTGTCTTTGGGGAGAGGGGGAGCTGTGGGAGCAGAGCTACAACCTGCCTATTCTCACTGAAAAATGCAAAGCAAAACAGCAGAAACCCCCAAAATAATAATAAAAAAAATCCAGGAATGTGGTCTGTTTGAGACGCCTTATTATGGGAATATTGACAAATTGGAGAGAGTTCAGAAGCAAACAGAGCGAGGAGAAAAGGCATCAGAGGGGTCGGATTACCCGTGGAGGGAGGCTGAGAAATCCCAGCATTTCAGGGAGGAGCAGGTGGAGGCCACTGGGGCTGGGCTGGACATTTGGGACCTGGCAGGGAGCAGCACCTCAGCGCCTTCGCCCCCGCGCAGCAGGGACTCGCAGAGCTCCCATTTCACAGCCCTTTCCAGATATTATCAGCTAAGCAGGGAGAATATTCACCGTGACTGCCAGAAAGAACATCCCTGACCGGGGGAGCTGGGCACGTTTCCTCAGGGAAAATCCTGAGTCTTGGAACAGGCACGAGGAGATGGCCCCGGGTGATTTGTGTCAGTAGATGGGGATTTTTTTTCCTGGACTGTGGACTTGGATGGGAAGCTGAGAGTTGATTGTAGCTGCTTTGAGGTGCTGCCTCCTGCAACATTTATCTGCACCTCACAGGCATTTATTTATCATCAGGGAAAAGGCTGGGAAACTGCTGGTGGCACCTGGAATGCAGATGTGTCCCCAAGAGAGGATGGTCAAGTCCCTTCATGTTTAAAGCTTCTGGGAAGGTGATGACCCTCTGGTCACTTTGAAGAGGAAGGACAGGACAGCTTGATGCTGCTCGCAGAATTATTTTTTTTGTGTGTGTGAAGAGTTGTCTGTAGAAACTGGGAAGGATGAGGTCTTCCAGGAGGTTCATTCATGAAGTTGTCTGTCCAGCATGCTGAGCTCTAGAAGTCCTTCAGTACTCAGGTGGGGCCTGGGAGGGATGCTGAGAGTGTGGAGGCCCTTGGCATAACTGCAAGGTTCCCACAAGCTGAGGAAACCTGTGGCTGTCAGTGGTGGCTGGTTTGGATCATCTGGCTGTTACCAGGGCTGTTACCCAACACTGCCAGTGGGATGGCTTGCTGGAGCCAGGCTTTGCTGCTTGCTTTTTGAAGCAAATCTGTGCCTTTTGATACAACTGCAAAGAAACTTTTGGTATGGAAAATCTAGCTTGCTAGAGGGAATGTTCTTTGCATAGAGAACAGCCACACTTGTGAGCCAGTGTGGTGGGGCAGGATTTAGCTGGGATGGCCCAGAGCTGGGGAGAAAACCATGGAACAGAGTTTTATGAAGTGCTCCTAGAAGATGGGGTGGCCTTGTGTTGGTGTCCTGGTCTCCCTGTGAGAGCACAAGGTTTTTTCACCCCCACATGGTCCTTCAAGTGCTCCCCTGCTTTGCATTTCTCTCTGCCCAGAGCTGAGCCTGCTGGGATAGGGCTGAACCAGGCAAAGTTTGGAAAGTATTTTTAGCTGTTCTAATTGTGGCAAATAAATGACATTCTTACTTGTTGGGATTGAGCTATGGCTAAATCACAACTAGTTCTAATGATGATAATTACCGGATTTCAATATTTATAGAAACGGGTGCTTCCTTCGGATTGGCAGATGCTGCTGTGCTCTCACCTTCACAGATCGAAACCTCGGCTCATTATCGCTGCACCTATTTACTTACTTGCACATTTTTAACCCACACATGACAAAACACAAGAGATCTGAAAAGATGTGGGCCCAGGGCAGATGCTGTAGTCCTCGGGTAGAAGCTGTGGGATGAATAGGGAAGCACCTCCTGAGGACCTCTGGGTTGGATTCTTGCTTTTTGGGAACTCAGGAGAGATGTTCTTAGGGCTGCAAGCTTGCCTGGTTGTGCCAGGGCTTTGCCCCGAAGGGGTGGATGTGGCTGTGCATATTTTTGCCTGTGTTAGAGCTGTGGTTGCTGCCTCCTATTCCTGTGCGCACCAGCACACGTACACGCTGGCACTGGGACAGAGCTGAAAGGTGAGGCTGCACAAACAGCTCCACTCCTGTGATGCTGGACTTGGAGGAGCTCGTGGAAAAGGCTCTGGGAGGTTCCTGCCTGCAGCAGCTTGTGGATGTCTTGATTTAGCAGCATCTCTCTTGACTCTGGTACTGCAGAAGGTGGGCACCCTTAGGAACATAAGGGTGCAGAGCCATGTGTTTGGGTGGCACATGTGCCATCCCCTAAGCCTGGGGTGAAGGTGCAGATCCCCCTGGGCTGTGTCAAACCAGCCCTGTTGGGTGATTGCTGCCTGCAGATCCTCACTGGTATCCAGCCCCATACACCCATCAGGTCTGAGACTCCCTCCTTGAGCAAGGTGTAGAAAAGATTCACTTATTCAATTTGCTATCTCTCCAGTGCCACATAAGCTGTATTGATAAATTAATCTTATATTGTTGTGACTAAACAGCCCTGCAATTTTTTACACTGTGCAGTCTAATCTGTCTTGACAGCTGTATCATTAGTTTATATTTGTTGTAATCTTATTCACTGTGCTGGCTGTGGGGAGGCTTTATATGAGGCACTGTGCTGCTATGCAGGCAATGGGCACAGCTCTCTGCTGGGCATCTCGGGGTGCTGTGGGGTGCAGCTGGGGTACACCCAGGCAGCCACCTGGGTGTTCTCCCCAGGAGTCAGCCCCAAATTCTGCTCTGCTGCCTAATAGCAGAATCTTCAGCATCCACAGGCTTGACTGGGCCTCACCAAAGCATCCATGCTGCTGAGGTTTTGATGGGGACCTCCAAACTGGGGTAAAGCCGGAGAAAATGTGGATGTTGGAGGAACTGCATCTTAAGGCACCCTGAAAGTTCTGCTGTGTGGTGAGAGAAGCTGTTTACTTGGTCCATGGTTTAGTTTTCCATGATATAGGATGGTCTCTGTTCTGTTGCTGAGGTTACCTCTGGGTCACAGGGGATAAAGGGACTGTGGGAGCAGGGACTGCACAGTCTGTCACCCAGGGCTTTGGAGATGTTGCAGAAGGGATGGTGATGTGTGCTGGCATAGTGTTGTGAGTTGGAGGTGACAGTGGCACAGAGTCACTGGTGGCTGGCTACTCCCCTGGCTCCAGCCTGGTTTTCAGTGGTGATGTGAAAGGGGTTTCACATATCTTGTCCACCATGAGTGCTGGTGGCAGTCTGGCAGTCTAACAGCTCATCATGCAGCTTGGAAGACCTTTGCTGTAGCACCAGGTTGCATCAGAGTTAAACTGCCCCCAGTGATGGGGTCTCTGGTTGGGAACGGCTGGGGACAGCCCTGGGAGTGGCTGAATCCTTGGTTTGCATTCTGCAGCTAGGAGAGCCTCCAGCTGCCATTTGTCATGGGCTGCAGCTGGTGACAAGGTGACAGATGCCAGCAGGTTGAGTACAGCTACTCAGCATGGCCAGAGGCAGGAGGTGTCCACACTGTGGGCAGAGGGATCACATCCTCCCTCTCTCCCAGCTGGGTGGGGTGATGGAGATGGGGGTCCCTGGCACTTACCCTAAATCTGGGGTTGATGACAGCTGCAGTATATCTGCCAGCACGGCAGTGGCACCTCCCAGTGCACAGAGTGCTGCTGGCCTGCTGTCCACTCCCACGGAGAAGATGCATTTCCCACTCAGCTGGTCTCTGGTGCCTGGGGACCTTGCTCCAAGCTCTAGTGGTAAAGGATAATCCATCATCTGCAAGGACTTTGCCAGTGTTTTCAGCAAGGAATTGACTCGTGGTGTCAAACCTGAATGTTGTGCAGCTGGGGCTCTCAGGTGGGAGGGGGTGGCTCGGTGTGTTTGCCCAACACGCTGCTCTCTTTTCCACATGGAAAAGATTTCTGTTCTGCCTTCTAGCCCTCTTCACAGCGCTTGATGGCTGCTGTTCACACTCTGCTTGCTGATTAGCTTCATGTCAGCGCTGGGAGTGCAGAGAGGACAGGAGAAGCCTCCCTGGAGGCTGCATTGGTGGCAGGGCCAGTGATAAAGCTCAGCTCTGCTCCTGCCACCTTTGTCTGTGGCCACCTCCTGCTCCAAGTGAGGGTGTTGGTGGGGCAAATTGAAGTTTTTTTCTGTTTTTGACCCTCTCATGCCTTAGCCAGTGTGAGAGTGTCTCAATTATCATTTTAACCTGTTTATCTCTGGGTGAACTGCAAGTCCCTGCCCTTGACTTCCAGATGGGTCTCGCTCGTCCATCAGCACCAAGCATTGCTTCAAGCTCAAAGTATTCCCTGTGCAATTTGGAGTAACCTCCAGCGCTGCCAGATCCTAGGAACTGGTGTCAACTGGGAACCACAGGGAGTTTTGGCCAGTACTGCTATGCTCCACCCATACTGATGAGACTATTTCCATAGCAACTACAGGATTTTTCAAAGGGGAGTTAGGGGAAAGATGTGAAAAGCCAAAACCAACCCAGCTTAAAACCATCATGGGCAGAATCTGTTGGTCAGTGTTTGGGGTGAGGAGGGGATTTAGGAGATCTTGTATTGCCTCTCACCCAGAAGTTCTCTGGCCCTGTGTGTTTGTGTGGGACCTCATGGGCCAGGCAGCCCAAAATGTGGAGATGGGAGCTGGTGCTTGCATTGCACAGCTGGGGAAGGTCAGGATGTCCTCATGGGGCAGCTCTGCCAGGGCTTTGGGGCTGGAAATGTGCCTGGATGGCTGTGTGGAGGCAGCCTGTGCTGCTGCTCTCGGGGGAGCCATGGGAAATATTGCAGCTGCTGATGCACAGAGTCATTTCCCAGGCTGGTGGCATCACTGTGCTCACTGTCAGCAAGGTGATTTCAGTGGTGCTGGGTGGTGTGCCAGCTCAGGTGGGAGTCAGGAATGTCTTACACCCGTTGCTGCTTTCCTGTAGGGTTCAGAGTTCTGGGGAGAGAGCTACAGCTTCTGGCCTTGGAGCATCCCAATGCTGCTTTGGTTCTAGGCTCTGCCCTCCCCTCTGTCCTTATCTTGCTTTATTCACTTCTGTCTCCTGCCCTCCCTGAGAGCCAGCAAAACATCTGGAAGAGCTGTAAATGATGATTTTGGGGCAGAAAACTTTGGTAATGTGGTGACAGGTGCAAGCCTGGTGTGGGGACACTGCTCATCCATCCTGGGGGCTGAATCTGAGCCTTGGCATTGCAGCAGGAGAGAGCAGAGCATGGTTTGACCCAGTGCTGTTGGAGATATCTGTGATTTTGGTGGTGGCCTGAGACTGGGGGCTTTGGGCAGATCTGGCTTCCTGGCAAACTTGAAGGTGTCTGAGGGGCTGGTGGGCTGCGGGGAGGCTGTGAGTGAGGTCACTGTGGGGGGATATCAAAGTGTGGGTTGGTGACACCCGCTCCCAGCGCTCCAGCTGCAAAGGAGGGAGCACAAAGGCAGCCCTTCTCCATCCCACTGCAATCCCCACAGCGGGAGGAGGAGCTGGCTGCAGGAGGGCTGTCCCTGCCAGCTGCTGTCCCCAGTAAGCCCAGCCTGGCACACGGTGTGGGTCCTGGAGCCCAGCTGCTGCTGGCTGTGAGTGAGCCAGGCCTGCTCCCTGGAGGGCTGCCTGCTCTGGGGGCAGACAATGTCAGTATTCTTTGTCCAGGGTGAGTTTTCCTTCGCTGATAACCCTCTGGGCTCGGGTAGTTTGCTTTGAGGGTGGGCTGGTGCTGAGACCCTCTGGGCTCTACAGCTCCCCAGGAGCAGAAACAAAGTTTGAGTGATTCTTTGCAAAAAGAAACAAAAAAATAATGAATCAATATCTCTCTGGAGGGAGATTATCTGATGATCTTCTTTCTGGCTTCAAAATTGTTTCATGACCCTCAATGGCACCAAAAAGACACGTGTCCTGTTAAATACATCTTCAGAGCAAGTGGTGAAAGGGCAAGCAATGTCAGGAGGTGCATTGTAACTTCCTTGTTCCCTGCCTCTCCTCAATTAATAGTGAGCAGGACCTTTGGATTCCTCAAACACACCTATGAGATTTTATACCTGTCAGTTTAATGCCAGTTTCCTGGAAATCCTTTAGCAACAGGAGGCTCATTTTCAGGAGCACAAAGCTATCGGGCTCATCATATTTTTGCTCTTCTTGTGGATGTCATTCCATGTCACTGCTATGGCCTTAAACCTCTGTGCAAAGCCCCGAGCCCCAGTGATGAGCAACACCATCACATGGCGCAAGGAGACCCTGCTAGTGCAGGGTGGGGGTGTCAGGGCTGAGTTAATGTTTGCCATGTGTTGGCCACAGTGCAGTAACTCAGGCTGTGTCCTCCTGCCTTGCTCCTGATGTAAAACAAATCTTATCTGGTTAGCAGCCAGTGCAGCTCAACAGCAGTGTGTTTGGACAATGTGAGCTCAAGGGCTTTACCCAGCCTTTGGCCCTGGAGAAGGAGGTGCCCATGGTGAGCAAGGGGCTGGGGCTTGGTTGAGGAGGGCTGGTCTTGGTGTGCTGAGAAGCTGCAAGTCAAGGTGCCAGGCAAGCAGAGGCTTCTCCACAGTTCAGCTGTGGCTTTGTCTAGAGGAATGGCAGGTTGAGCTAAGAGAGGAGATAGAAACCACCCCAGGATTCACTGTTTGTGCAGCTGGATCAGCTCTAACACAACAGCCTGGTTAGCAGCATCTCTGGCTGTCAGTGTCTTCAATAACATTTTTGCAAGGTGCTTTTTTCACATTATAAGAATAAAGCAGAGTCCTGGGAGAGGAGCTTTTAAACCGTCTGTTGCCTCCCTGCTCTGCTTTCTTCCCCTTCCCACCTGTGTCATGTTTATAGGCATGCTGGTTTGCTTTTCTTTTTCAGAGCCAGCTGACTTTCCACAAAATACCTGTTATCCTGGGAAGCCTTGAGATTTGAGTCACCATGTCTTAATGAGTACATCCCCCTGCTCCTGAGTGATGCTTCTGTTCTTACACCTCTGCAATCAGAGCCAAGTCTGTGTGTGTGTCCCTTGCAGGAAAAGCGTAGAGGGAAGGGAGAAGGTTGTTTTCATGGCTTTTCCTGGGGAAAAGGGGACTGAGACCCTCTCCTTGGTGATGGAGGAGCCCCTCCATTGCTGCTAGGGAGGGTGGGCAGAGCTGGGTGCGATTTATTTGAAGTGCAGATACAGGCCTCGGGGGGTCACAGAAGTTGGTTCAAAATTTAACTGTGTGGAGAATTTATCTGGTTCTTTGGCTTTATGGGGAACAGCTGGAAGCTGAGCAGGCAGATCTG
Source organism: Phainopepla nitens (assembly GCA_013400175.1). Lineage (NCBI taxonomy): Eukaryota > Metazoa > Chordata > Aves > Passeriformes > Bombycillidae > Phainopepla > Phainopepla nitens. The sequence goes on along the minus strand of VXBQ01015638.1, from coordinate 721,717 downwards.
TGATGCTGTGGAGGTAACGTGGGCCTTAGAAAGTCTCCTTTTAGGCTGGAGTTACCCTGCCCATGGCTGTCCTGAGGGCAGAGGCTGGGAGCCTGGCCTGGGGCCAGCCCAGCTGGGCATTGCCGCCTGCCTGCTTGAGCTTCATAAACATTTGAGGAACCAAAATGCTGGAGCATCAAAGTTCAGGCTCCCCGGGAGATGTTTGGGGAAAAAAAACAACAATGCAGCAGCCTCACAGGAGCAGAATCCAAGTCCAGAAAGATTGTCTCTCCCCTACTCTTTCCTCGCCAGTGGCTTTCCCTGTGTTTGGGGTGTGTGGGAAAGCTGGAAACGGGATGAGCTGCTGTCGGGGGGTGGTAGAGCTGTGGGGGAGCAGAGGAGGTCGAAGCAGGGTGGGGGACTGTGGGAGGGCCCTGGATTTGGCTGCTGGATGGCCATAACTGTGCAGAGGCTGAGGCACCCTTTGGCACCCGTGGTTTGAGCTCTGGTTGCTGTGCTGCTTGCAGGATCTGGGCATGGGGGCAGTGAAATGGGAGCCATGAGAGCAGTGCCCAAAAATGTACACCTACATCAAACCAGGGTTAGAGATGAAACTCAAGATGTAGAACTCCCAAAAGGAGGCTCACTTGGTGGCTGTGGCTGGGGTTTTTGGGAAGTGTGCTTGTGGGTTTTCGTGGGTGGGTGCAGCAGGTCTGGGTTAAGGGCTGCAGCCCCCTCCAACCACGGCACTTGTACAGCCCCACTCCTGGCTCTCACGTCTGCTTCTGCTGGACTCTTGTTCCTGTCTCCTCATTCCCAGTGCCATCGATCACTGTAACAGCCAGTTTGTGGGAGATTTTATTTTCTCCTTTTCCTCCTCCATCCGTTTTCATGTCTTCAGGCACAGCGTGAAATGCTATGAGTGCATGTGCTGGCAGTGCTCCCTTTTGGGTCCCAGCTGTGCTACTAAGGTTTACCAGAATATTGTCTTGACCACCTCCAAGGCCCTGTGTCTTTTTTGGGCGGTGTCCTTTCTACCACATGCTCTTTAGCACTGCTTTTTACCAAGAGTTATTTCTGCCAAGCTAAACTCTAGTGATCCTGTGCCTTTAGTACATCTCATTGTCTTGCTAATGTGTGTAGGCACTGTACTCTCCAGGGGAGAAACAGCTGCCTTTGGAGTAGAGATTGGCAGCCTTTTTTTTTTTTTTTGCCTGTATTAGTATATTTAAATATATATATATTTAAATTTTTTTAATATTATAGTTTGGTTTCTGAAAAGCTCCAAACCTGTTCAGAGATGGAAGCGTGAGGGAATTTGACTTCCAGTTTGAAGTTGCAAGGAGGGTTTAATAAAGTAGAATGTGATTACTGAAGTCGATTTTTGACCAGGGTGCTGCTTCCTCCCTAAAATGTCGTTTGATCTTTAAAGACCACAAAATGCTGCACGCTGCTGACTCTCCCTGCATATGAAATCCTATATATAAAGCATCCTTTCCTTTGGCATGGCAGGTGCTTGGAGTGCTGCTGAAAGCAGGTGCTCTTTTGCTTTACATGCGTGCAGGAGCCCAAAGAGTGCTGCTTCACCCTGAGTGTCTGTGTGGTGTAAAACCCCCAGGGGAAGGGTTTCTTTTTCCTGTCCTTGGGTTGCCCTCCCATGCTAGCCAGCTGTATGGCTATTTTGGAGATGTGTTATGATTAGACATGCACAGGTTGATGTTAGCAGTCCTGAACCAGGAGTCTCTGCTCCGTGTACCCCAGATCCCTGTCCAACGGTGGGAAGCACCTATCTGGGCACAGAAGGCTGGCTTTGTAGGTTCTCCCATCAGAGAATAATGAAAGAAATGGCCTTCTGGGGAAATATAATTGGTTTTGCCACTCAGAGGAAAAGGGGAGTTAGCTTTGGCTGGTGCTGCAGGTGGAGAGTGAACTCTCACTTTTAGTGGTGATTCACCCAAGGTGTCCGTGTCTGTGTGTTTAAAATCCATGTCTGCAGGACAAAACTGCTCATCCCATTTCATGCTTTCTCACTCTAGCTGGTGTTTGGGACTGTGCAGGGGTCAGAGAGTCGTGGGAATAAATAAGAAAGTTAGGGAGGGAGCCTGCAGGAGCTGGGAGGTGCCAAGGTGGTGGGCAGGGAGCTGGTGCTGGACCAGCACTTCCACAGAGGGGTTATTGAGCCCAGCCCTTCCACAGAAGGGTTTTTGGGGCACTGCCCCCTCAACCCTGCTGCCTGTGCAGGACATGCTGTAGCCCTTGGGAGTGTTCTCCTGAGGCTTTTGCACTGCTGCTTGCCTCTGATAAATGAGATTTCTTCAGCACTGGAATGAACACCTCAGTCCTTGCTTGGGACCCCAGGGCTGCTCCCTCCCAGGACTAGCTGAGTAATATAATGGAATATTAGGGCAGGTATTTGTTGTGGTGGCAGCTGTATTGCTACCCACAGCACTTCTTCAGCTCTGCTATCCTACTTTACACTTACTTCTTCCTTTCTGAAAGTACGTGCCTGTGAATAATTCCCTACACTGAAAAACTCTGGATGCAGTGTGTGATAATGGGAACACACTGCTTCCTGTGTGCTGCAGCCATCTGTCCATGCTGTGTCCAGGCAGCCTGCTGTCCTCCAGTAACACTGACACACTTTCCCTGAGAGGAGTGCTCTCTGCTCCATAAGTCACCCTCCAGAGCTGGTGGAGGATACAGAGGCTTGAGGAGATCAGAGAAGGAAGCTGGTGCATGAACAAACATGGGGCACAGTGAACCCTGAGAGGATCTCCTGTCCCTGGGACAAAATCAAAGCATGAAGTTCTGGTGGTGCTGGCACTGTTGTCTGTTTTTTGTGTCCAACTCCTGTGTGTCCCTATGGGTGCCATGCAGGATGGAATAAGTGCAGAGCCTGGGAAAACAAACGAAACCTGTTCAGCAAAGCTTAAAGCTGTTTCTCAGGGCATTTTCTGTGGTAGGGTGTCTCTGTATGAAAATCTTTTTAGACAGTGCTGTTGTAGCTGCTCTTCTGTACCCTGAGGTGCTCCTGGCCAGCCTGGGGCCAGGCAGATGCTCTTGGGGTGAACATGAAACTTGTCTGGACTCATGGGAAATGTTCTGTGGGGGTGCTCTCTCTGAGTGCTTTGTGTCCTGTGACTTGCTTGTGTCTAGCAGTCAGGTTTCCCCAGGAAGATTTTTGAGATGCCACTGTGCAGTGGCTGGTGGGGAGCTGTATTGTTCCCACCTCTTCCTCAGCTGGGGATTGGGAGCTTTCTCCTTTGCTCGGCCCTTCTGGAAGGGTCTGGTTTGGGTTGCTGGGTTGGGTGTGGCTGGGCCCATGGGGTGGGGGCTGAGTGCATCCCTGTCACGCTGTGCAGCACCCAGGTACCTCGATGTGACCTTGGCAGGGGCAGCAGAGCAGCGCAGAGGGAGCTGTGTCACAGCGGTGTTTGATGATCGTTACCTTGACGAATCACAATTACACTGGAGGGTTGTGCTCATAATTGTTTCTACAAAGCTGGATTTGGTTTCTCTACACCCCCCTATTCCCACTGACCTCAAATTATCCCTAATGAGCCACTGCTGGGTGACCTTTCTGTGCTTTTTGGGAAGGGGAAGACTACAGTTTAAATGGGGAAAATTTTGTCCTTGCAAGCCTTTATTTAGCTGCACTTGCCTTTAAGTTTCTGTTACCAATTCACTTTTATAAATTTCATATTGAGGGAATCAAGTCCTTTTTGCTTCTAGTTATTAAATTATGTGATAAGTGCCTTTTATAATACTGTGAAAGATGCTTGATTTCTTTATGACTTCCTCAGCCCCAAGTAGGGTGTGAGGGATGGATAAAAGGAGCTGGCAGTAGCCACAACAGCTATGCTTAGCCCTGGGTTTGTGTGGGACCTGCACCAACTTTCAGGGCTTCCTATCAACATCTGCAACACCTCTGCTTGGAGGAGGCAGCTCTTACTGGTCAAGGGTTCAGATATATCTTTCCTTTATTCCTGCTGCAATCAAATTCACATTTGCATGGTCTGGAGCTGGCATGCCAGGAGGTTTGTTTATAATGCTAAACATATCAGGTAATTGAAAGCTAATGTGTCTGTCTGGATTGCGAGATTTAATATGCCTGGGTGACGAATCAATTTTCCTGTTGCACTACAAGAGAGAGGAGGCAAATGCTCTGCTTGCCTTCCCTATGCATACATATATATATATTACATACTTGTGTGTGTGTTGGGGTGCTGCCTAACTGCTGGCACACAGCTTATCCACTGCCCAGCATCCAAACACGAGTGGTGGCACTTGCACAGCAGGGCCATGTCATCTGCTTGGGCACTGATTGGAGCTGATGGCATCCTTGGGAAAAGTCGCTCCCCTCCGCTTTGGGATAGACACAGATTTGGAGAACACGTGTACACATGCTGTGTGATCCTTGGTGCTTGTCAGGTACCATTTTTAGCTATTGACCACAGTGCTTGAAAAAGCTGAGATTAGACAAATGCTATCCTTGTATGAGGAGGGTGAAGAAAGACCAGACACATTAAATAGCCTTAAGTTAATGGCTTGGTAAATTGGCGTGAGGCTGTTTCTTCACCTCTGCCTTGTGCATGTGGGATGAAACGAGCTCTGTTTGAATCCCAGTGGATATTCCAGTCTCTTTTGTTGTGTTGGCCCTGCGCTGGATGGGGAGCATGTGAAGCTGTGTAGTCTCAAGAAGATGACACAAGCCTGTCATCGTTTTTTCAGACACAGGCACTCCTTCTGGGAATGAAAGGAGTCGCTGTTCCCACAGTTTTTTTGGCTACCACCCCTCTTCCAGCAAACAGGGCAAGGTCCTGGTACTTCTCAAGATCTGCTGATACCTAAACCCTGAGAGTTGGTGACACTATGATCAGCAAAGTCGCTGATCTGTCTGTGTAATGCTGGGGCAAAGACACCTGGCTGCCTTGCTGGCTCCACGTGGGGTCTGCGAGAGGGATGAGATCCTTGCAAGCTGCTGAGCTGAAAACAGGGCTTCAGGCTTCACAGGTTTGCTGTTAACTGGGACACAGCACAGAGCTGGGGATTGACCACTGCTCTGACTGCAGTGGCCTACAAGACTTCCAACAAGTTGTAAAGCATGTCTGTGGGTACATGAGATGTGATGCAGGGTTGGCCTCCTAAGGTTAGCTTTTGTCAGGCTAAGCCTATGCCTTGGTTTGGAATGGTGAGGATGCTGGCACAAGAGGCAGGAGTGTGCTCATGAGCTTTTCTCCTGGAGCTGTGGGGACACAAAGTCAGCTGAGGGTGGCCAAAGGCAAGAGCTGCAGTAACAAACCCTAGAAGACACTCTTGCAATCCAAACAGGGTGAATACAAGTGTGGGTGTAACAAGGCTTTTGCTACTGGCTAGGAAATAGTGTCTGTTGGAAATGACCTGGTGGATAGAAATGCTGGGTGCAATGCTTAATAATGGGGAAAACACAATGATGGGGCTGTGATAAAGGCTAGTGTGATCTCAGGCTGAAACTCATGTTTTTTTCAGCGTAACTGGGGAGCTGCTCATGCTGTTGCACACGTGAGATCTCCTGGAGACTGCTTTTTGTTTCTGGTCATTCTTACTCAAGGAAAAGGGACTTAAACAGGCTGATGAAGCAAATAGGCTTTTTCTATGTGTCTCTTGCAGTGGTTCTTCTTGCACTGATCACCAAGTGCGAGCTTTAGTTGTGCTGGGTCTGAGAGCAGAAGCAAAATAACCTCTGCCAGGACTCTGCCTGAGCAATTTTTCTGCATCAGTTCTGGGACGTGAGTTAGTGTCTCTTCAGGGCACTTGAGACAATTTGCCTTGCAGTTCACAGATACAGATGTGCTGCCTGAGAAGACCTGGCATCATGTAGCTTGTAAATGATAGCTGGGTGGGCCTGGCTCCCGCTTGTAAAGGAGGGAGGAAGAAGTGCCAGGAAAGAAAAAGAACTGCTTAAGCAAAGACAGTTTTGACGCAAGAGAAAATGGATGTAAAATGCAAGTACATTTGGGTAAGGAATGAGAGATGCAGCATTTCAGTCTGACTTGGGAGGGCAAAGCCCTTGTTACTCCCCAGGTGGAATTTGCTTGGTCTGTGGAAGGCATGGTACAATTCAGCTCTGCAGTGCAAGCAAGGGAACCCTTCTAACATACAAGAAGTATGAGAAGAAACTGAGTATTTAATCAAACATGCCCTACTCTCCATTCTCCACCCAGAATATAAGTGAGCAACATCATCTGTGTTAGTGATGCACCTCATATGATGTCGATTAGAAGTTGGATATGAGTCTAGGTGGATCTGCACGTGGGGAGCTCCTCAGGATTTGTGAAGTATGGTAATGCTCTTGAAGCTATTGGGTCTTGCAGAAGAACAGTTTGCCTTAGTAACAACTGAGGAATGCCACAGGAATATGTACTTAGAGATGTGCAGGGAGGAATAAACTGTAGTCCACTGCCTGTAGTTCACACCTCAACACCTGCCTGAGGAGAGCAGGGCAGGGCTGGGCACTGTCACAGCTGTGCTTGGTGTGGACCAGGCACCCTGGTTCACATTAATCCTGCCGGGTTAATGGACCGAGGCAGAGGAGGAGGGAAGGTCTCAGTCTTCGGCAGCAAGTGGGAGGATATAAGATTTCTAGGGCAAGCAAAACCCTGGAAGGAAAAGAGGGAGTGCTAGTTGAGATACTGAAGGACATGAGAGGGACTTAAGTTTCAGGGGTGGAGTTTCTCTGCTTGGTTGGTTTGCTTTCCTGTACAACCACTGCCAATTTTGCAATCACAGCTTGACTCCTCGAGCTTTCAGAATAAGATGCATTTCTGTTTTGTTTATTAAGTGGGTTCAGGTGAACTCAGTCAGTGCAAAGTTACACTATTCTTTCTAAAGCAATAGGGAACCAAAGGAAATATTTTTCCTGGTGTATCTTTGAAGTGCCTGTAAACCAAGACTGATTTGTCACTTCTAGGAGCAGGGGTACAACTCATGCTAAGTTGAAAAATCAGAGAGAAAAGGGGAAAAACCATTTCTGCAATCACTGAGAAGGGAGGTATTTGTGTATTTTAAAGGACTCAAAGACCCTTGCTGACCTATGCACCTAACTGTTATTTCCCTGCACTGCACTCTACATAAAGCAGCAGCTGGTTTGGGGGATTATCCTACACATGTGTGTGCATGTGTTTTTCCATTGCTGTTTTTCTTGTCTCTCTATGGGTGTGGCGTGTCTATGTTGAATAATGAACTAAAGTATTTCTGGCCCAGGAAGCTCTTGGGCTTTGTTTAGGAGGCTGGAATACAGGTTGTGGAGCTGTATTTACAGTCTGGTGTTATGTCACTGAGGGGAGGGGCGGGATTGCCATGGGGAGGTCCTGAGACCCCCATATACCAGTGCTGACTCATAGGAGATTCACGCCTGGACATCTCACTGGGAACAAGCTCAGGTCTTTTTCTGTCTCTTCTAGAATGCTGCCCACATGGCTTTGAGTGTCAGGTCAAAAATAACCTTGACTTTTTTTAGCAAACACAATCAATAAAACAAGAGCCAATCTGGCTGCTGCCTCCTTCCCAGCTGTGGTTGTTCCATCCCTCCCTGAAGGTCATTGCTTGGATGCTGTAGCTCCAGCTTGCCCTGGTGGTAAACCAACTCATCCCATCCCTCCTTCCCGTGTTCTTTCTCTTGGAGGACCCTCGCTTTGCTATGTACGAGTTGCAGCTAGGAAAGGTTTTCAACCTGTGTTTCTAGCCTTGCTTGGTACTGCAACCTCACGGCCCAGGGACTGAGCTGGGAGCCCTGCCTGGGCTCCAAAGAGTTTCACTGAGCTCTTGGACGTCCTGACTGATTCCTTCCAGTCTGTGTTTTGTTCTGGAAACGTTTGCAGAGGCCAAAGACAATGGCTGGGAACACAAAGTGGCTGTAATAATGTGCTGTTTCTCATTCTGTCTGGGACACAGGCAATGTGAGCTGGTGAGCAGGGCATTGGGGATGAACTGTGACTTACCCTGTCATGCAGCAGCACTTGGGAGCTTGTGCTGTGTCCTTAGAATAACCCCTCTGGGCATGCAGACAAATTATGGAACGTGTAGAAAGCAGAGGTGACTCTTGGGGGTCTCGACTTTACTTGGATCTGCCTGGTGAGACCAGAGAAATAAGAGGAGATTTAGTCCAGACTTTGTGTTTTACTTTTGTTTGAGCTGAATGCTACTTGGGGTGTGGCTCAAGTAGGTCCATGTACTTCCCTCATGCTAATTCATCTGTTCTTGTGCAAGCACAAGGAATAGCAAATGCTGGAGGAGGAGCTCGTGGCCCCTGTGGCTGCTCTATAAGTGGTCTAAGATCTCTCTTCTGCTTTCTCACCCTCTGGACCACCATGTGGGGTCTTGGAACCTTCTTGCCTGGAATCACAGGATAGTTCTCAGTGTTTTCTCATCACTCCAACCCTTCATCACTTGGAGATATTTCCCCTCTCCAGGGTCAAGTCCAAAGCCAGCTATTGCATCAAGGCAGATGTGAGGTTGGGTGCACGTGTTCAGAGACTTCAAAGTTGGGCTTCTTTCATATATTGTCCAAGGGGACCTGCCAGATGTTTTTCCCCCTCTCAGTTGACTTTTAGAGAAGACTACCTCCACCTGCTTCTCAGAAAAGATCCTCTTTAAAATGTTTGTGTTTCTGGTGGGAGGGTGTCTGAGTTTAATATGGGAGTAAGCCAGAGCTGGCCCAAGGCTGCCTGGGAGATGAAGACTGAACTCCTTTCACACCACACAACATTGAAGCCTCTTAGCAGAGGCCTGTGGCCACAGCCAGATGGCCACACTGCTGCCAGCATCACTCCTGTGCTGCTGATAACAGGGGACCCTGTTCCCTGGGGCTGCTGATCTGTCACCTTCCCCCGCCTCTAATATTTACTGAAAACCATCCTGAGGCGACAGATCTCTTTCTGTTTTTGTTCTCTATAACATACCTGTCAGACTGCCCCAGGCGACTGAGGAATTTGTAATAAAGGCAATGTTTCCAAACCAAGCTTGGTGCTCTCCTGCCAGCAGCGCTTCCAGCCAGCAAAGACTGGGACTCTGTTTATCCACCCCAGTTAGAGACTGGATAAATATGACTTTTTTCAGTTTTTGTGGAGAGGTTTTATTTGCTTTCACTCTTTTTGCATGATCCATTTCAATTGTGTCTTTGTTCACTGATGTGTGCAGTGAGGGGCAATGACTTGGGCAAGGATTTTCAATGGCTTTGTCTGCATGTTTCATGCTGGAAGCAGTGGGTAAACCCACGTTATTCGACTTTTCCAAAATGCTGGGAAAACAGAATGGGCAGGGTGGGAGAGTAGGACATCCTCCCTGTGTGTGCTGTCCCTGGCATGGGCTCAGCAACCATCTGGTTGTGCCACAGCTGAGCCTTTCCTTTTTCTCCACAGACACATAGAGAACTGGAAGAACTTGCAGACTCTGAACGCCGTTGACATGGAGCTGTACACAGGACTCCAGAGGCTGTGAGTATGTCCTGTGCATTGGGGAGGGGAATGGGCCTGGGCAGCCTCTTCCTTCCAGCAGAGCCATGGCTTCCTTCCCTCTGCAGCCTCCATGCTGCCAGTTCAAGCTGCTGGATCTACTGCATTTTGCTATGGGAGTCCACAAAACAGAGATGAAATGCTTTTTGGTCTTGGCTGGGTCTGTGAGAAGGAGGATTGCTAGCTCCTGACAGCTCTGTCAACACACATCAGCCCTGACCTCTCCTCTCCCCTGCTGTTCTGGTTCTGGGCTCATGTGTTGCTCTGACTCATTCCAGCCCCACAATGTAAAATTCCAGCTGTCTCCACCAATCCTTCATTGCTGGGCTGTTGGTCCTCATTTAGTGCAGTTACCATCATGGTGGTGCTGCGCAATAGGGGAATTGCATCTCCCTGCACAGCTCTCTGAGCATGGAGAGAGGTCAGTTTTGTGCGTCATGGAGGGGAAACTGAGGTCCATGGGGTTGAAAGGACTTTGCATGTGCTTGGGAAGCCTGGCCAAGCAAGGATGCCACCCAGTCTCTTAATTCCCCCTCCTACACGCTCTGGATTTGTGAGCGCCCTGCATGCTGCATGTGTGAGATGCAGAGCATTGCTCAGGGCTAATCAGAGGCTCTAATAATGTGTTTCTCTGGGAGCTTTACATTAAGTACAGGTCCCATGTGGGCTGGAGGAGCTGTATGGGGCTGAGCACTCAGTAACCAAATTCCAGCAAGCTGTACTTTTAACACACAAAACCCTTGTAATCAGGCTGGCTGTTGTTCTCTCCTCACCTAACAAAGCAACAGAGACAGCAGATATCTACAGAATCACAGAACATGCTGAGCTGGAAGGGAACTACAAAGATGATCAAGTTCAACTCCTGGCCCTGAACAGGACCATCCCAAATAATCACACCAGTGTTTGAGAGTATTGGCAAATCCTGATCATAATACTGATAGAGCTTTTCCAAAGTGGGCTGTGAAAAGGATTCTTCTCCCTTCAAGATCCAGAACTCCCTAAGGGAAATACCCTTCCTTACCAGAGCTGCAAGCATCAGGGTTTCCTCTTGGGCATGAAGATGGGAGATGACTTTGCTGTAGTTAGGTTTGCTGTGCAGTGCTGCTTGTGGGGATGGAGGGAGAGCAGAGGAGCAGGAGATGGCCTGTGCCACCCCAGCAAGCCTTGGTGGATGTGGGAGCAGAGCCTCACCCAGCAGCCACTCTGGGCTGAGCCTGTGCCATGTTACCATGTCACATGGAGAGAAAAGCCTGAATTCCTCTTTGCTTGTATCTTGTCGAGGCTGCCAGGGGACAGATGTTCCTCCTGGGAATGGCTTTAGAGCAATTGTCTGCCTTGACTCCATTGCTGCCCTTCTGCCTCTCTCTGCAGGACAATCAGGAACTCAGGACTACGAAACATCCAGCCACGAGCCTTTGCCAAGAACCCCCACCTGCACTACATGTAAGTGCCAACAGCTCCTGTCCCCTTTTGCCTCTTCTCCCTATGGAAATGTGGTTCCCAAGGCGGATCCCTGAAGTGCCTGCGGGGGACAGCAAAGAGAGGGAAGGGGAAAGAGAGGCAGATGTGGGAAAGGGCAGGAGATGGAAAAGCAAAATGCATAGGGAAGTGGAATGTGCTGCAGTGCAGGATGGGGAGAGCTCCTGCTGGGAAGCTGAGGGGTTTGGGTTCCTAATAACTGCCCTGGCTGTGATGGCCACTCTAATGAGCCCTGCATCACTGCCAGCCTGGTGGCTGCTGCACATTTCCCTTTCTGCAGAGTTTGGGGGCAGGAGCCTGCCTGCCCCAGCACACAGCCAGAGCCTGCCCCGCTCATTAGTTTTTAACCAAAGGCTGCTTTTCTGACACAAATCCTGGGGTATGGAGCCGCCAGCTCTGCTGCTAATTATTGACTTCTTAAACTGGTGTCTGCAGGGGGCGTGGGCTAGGGATGCTTTGTGCCAGAGAGGTTCGAGCCCCGTTATCCTGGGGCATCACACAAGTGTCCAGCTGCTGGGGCACTGCTAGCTAGAGAGTGGTGTCTTGAGGAATTTCCACATCCTCGAGGCCAAAGGCACCGGTTTCTTTTCTAGAGGTGTATTTACTTTCCCAAGGTGATAAAGCAAAGCCTGAATTTCAGGCCACTGTGCAAGGTTCTCGGTGGGTTTGAAATATTTTGTCTGAGTGACTGTGTCCAAGATCAAAGCCCCCTCTGCTCCACTGTAGATATGAAAGGTGAAAAGGGTTTGGTAAGAGGCCCTGGCCTCGGGCATGAGCTGATGGGCTGAATGGGGGACAGTGTTTGTCCTTGCTTTTTGGAAAGCAGTGCTAGTGGCTTCTTCAGTGAAAAAGTGCATCCATTGGAGTGTGTGGATGCATTGGGCCATTGATGCACACTTGTTCCTGGGGCAAGGAGATGGATGCGACCTGCAGAGCAGGATAGATTTGTCTTTTGATGTCTCAGAGATGATGTGAACTGGAAAACCCCAAAAGCTTCCTTTTTGGAAATCCATTTACAGTTGCTAAGTGACAGTAAAATACTTGCTAAATAGAAAATCTGCAGTACCAAAGGGCATGAATAGTTGAGGGCATTGTGAATATGAACTGAGCCTTTTTGAGCTTAAAGAATTGCATATTTTCATAATAAACCCTTGTTAATGCTGACCACTGGGATATTCCTGATTTCTGCTCTTTGTTATTTTGATCTGTAGCATTTGTTTTGTATTTTCTGTAGTTGTTTGTTCCTGGGAAGCTTTCTTTCCGAACCACTCTCAATTGATTATTTTTTTTTTATGGTGGGAGGGGGTTGTTTGTCAAATGTGTAATTACTGTTTATGTATCTAGCGGATAAAATGAATAACATTTGATTCCTGATGAAATTAGTTTGGGTATTGTAGGAGTTTAGAAGGCCATGTATGCTTGCTTTGAGGCTGATGTGCCATTAATGTGTACACAGGCAATTGTTGCTGCTTTTCCCCAAAGTGTTTGTTTTTGTCTTTTGGAATTACTTTTGTGAGTGGAAAAAACCCCACATCCATCTTCTGTCAAGAGTTAGGATTGGTACGTGGTGATGAAATATGTGTTTGTTTACTGCTTGGGCCCTGTAAGATTGATCATGTTCTTAACATCTTTCTTTCCTTGCCTTTTGGAGCTCGAGGCGAGTAAGTATATTATTTGTTTGGTGTTTGCCAGTGGGTTTTGATGCTGTTCCTGGAACCTGGCAGCGTGGATGTTCCCTGTGGGGGATGCTGGCCAGCCGAGGATGGAGACCTGGTGCTTGCAGGGCTGGGGACTCTCTGATGCTTCCAAAGACCGTGATGGCACTGTTCCATTGTAGCCAGGGTGGCTCCCGAGGCTCTGCACAGCCTGGCAGGTGCCTGGTGCTACCTGGAATCCCCTCCATGGCCCCAGCACTCTGCCAGCACATCAAGGGGCCCAGGGCTGCCCTGCCTCCCTGGCAGCTCAGCTCGAAGGCCTGACATTTCTGCAGCCTCTGCACGTAGGAGCCATGGATAAAAGGATTAATGGAAATGTCACTCTGCTGTAAGATTTGGGCTGCTGTAGCTGGGTACAGTAGTGGACGGGAGTGAAGGATACTGTCCCAATCCTCTTGTGTGGGGCTGTGTGCAGGGCTGGGACCATGGGTTGGTGCCTAAGGCTTGTTGAGTTGCTGCTGCACATTTTCGCTGCCACTCTGAATTTCTTCCTCCTTTGGTGCCTGTTTGGATGGTTGCTGGTGGAGCTGTGTCAATAAGATGACAAATGTGTCTAATAAATGACAGAGTGGCTTCACTGCAAGGCAGGGTTGGCACAGGGTGGTGAGGGCCCTAGGCTGGACTTTTGCAGGGTGTTACAAGCTGGGTCTGAGTGTTTGTTTTTTTTTTTCACTTGAAGCTCATGTACAAATTCTGAGATCTCAAAAGCTTATTTCCACCCCACACAGGCCTCCCTTCCCATCCTGGGTTAAATCAAAACTTCCTGCTGAACTGAGTTTTTTCCTAGCGCCTTTCATCAAGGTTTCCTCCTCTGAGATGGGTCAGATAGCTCTGCCTTCTCCCAGTAACTTCTATTTCTGGCCCTTCCTCTGTGCATGCGCTTGTCTTCAGACCCCAGCTGTGCAATCACAAGCAGATCACTTATCCCAGCTCTAATTGCAGGAGCTCAGGTTTGTGAGGCTTTGGGTGAAGCTTGGCTTGGTTTTTACCCCCTTCCCCACCACAGAGTCAGGGAGGAAAGGTGGGAAACCCATGAAGGGGATTCTCAGCGTTCAGCTGCTCAAGTGGTAGACCTCAGAATGCTCCAAAGTGCAGCCTGGCAGGGTTGTGCCTGTCCTTTTAAGGTTTGAAATTAGCTGTATTAAGTGCAAGGCTTGAGGCTGACATAATCAGTGGAGGAGTGGTGGGTGACTGTCAGCCCGAGGTGTGAATCTAGAAATAGCTTTGGTTTCCTCTTTCCTTCTCCCTGAATGAGGGTTCCATGGCCTGCCTGATCATTGGTGATGGGAAGCCTGTCAATGCTACAGAGAAAATCCAAACTATAACTGTGGATTTTGCAACATAGATCCACCTCTTCTGCTGGTGGTTGGGCTGAGAGTTCAGTCCTTCTAAAACAAATACTGGCTGGGTGCTAAACAGGGGTGGATGTGTGTCTGCTTTAAACTGGATAACTTCCAGTGCTATGTACCCTTATTGGAGACCATCTCACTGGAGGAAGTTGCATTGGTAGGTTCGTGGTCCAATTTCTGTGCATGTTTGACAGCTCTTTGGCTATTACAGGGATGGTCCTGGACAATCCCATGCACTGGATGTGAGGACCAACAGGTCTAGGCTGTGGAAGACTGAGCCTTTGTAGGCAAGATTTCTAGATGTTAGTGTTAGCAGGTGATGCAGCTGAACAGAGGAAATGTTTGTGTTGACAGAAAACCTCAGTCTTTGGCTTGAGGCTGTGCAAGAAAACTCTAGGAAATTTAATTTGAGAAATATGAAACTCTAGGCTTATATTTCTCAAATTTCTCTAAATTTGAGAAATATAAACCATCTGAATACCTGTTTACTGTGTTGCGTTCAGCACAACTTAGTGAGGGGCCTTGCATGCTCTCACACTCTCTGTCCTGCTAACGACACTGGAAACCTTTGGCCAATTTATTTGAACTTGATAGAGGGTTACAAGTGGGGAGGTTATCAACTTCCTACGCATATCATGAAACTAGGCAGCGTAAAGAGAAGTTGTTGTAGTGCCTTGTGGGGAAGAATTGAGCATTAACATGTTCCTCATTAGGCACTGGGAAGCCCACAGCAGAACTGAGCTTCACCATGCACCAGGAATTGGTGCACAGGGGAAGACAGGACTTCCACTGGCTGTGGGACAGTAGAGCTGTGCCTGTAGGAGAGCAGGACCCCAGCAGGCTGTGCCTGCAGCCAGAAAAGTTGATATTTGCAGTGCCTGAGTCACCCTTTCCCGGGAGAAGGGACTTAAGAGGCTGTGATTCCCTCGGAATGTTTTCCTGGGCGGCTGCGTACTCAACCAGCCAGTCAGGAGGCACTGCCTGGTATTTGCAGAGGGTAATTGTGCACACCTTATTTATTGTGTAGTAAAGAAAACAAATTAAGGCCGTGTAATTACAGAGACAGGCATGCTTTTAAATAAGCCTTAAGTAGTCAGATTTCTATTTAGAAAATTAATAATTGCCATTTCTGTCTGCATCAGAGGCTCTTCTTAAACTGTCTTCTAGAGGTTTATACATGCTCTAAATTGGTTTGTGGGCCAGCTCAGACACAGCTTCCACCAAAGGGTGCTCTCTCAGTGCTGCCTGCCAGAGTGAGGATAGGGTTGAAGATCAAACTTTCCCTTCCAGTCTTCACCCAAAGGTCTTAAAGATGGAGATCCAGGGCTGGTTCATGCTGTGTGTAATTATTTTTTGAGTATGGTGTGGTCAGATGACCAGCTTCACAGGTGTTTTTATCTGTGACCATGTTGGCCTCTTTCTCACCAAAATGAGGATTGGGGAATAACTGTAAAGTGCTGGCAGGAATGCCACAGGGACATGCTTTGCCCATTGAAAGACTGAGCTAGATGATTCATGGGCTTCCTTTCATGGGCAAATTTGAGCTGGGATTAAACTGGAGCTTCCCAGAATGTCCTTGTAGGTTGTGGTGTTTTCTGAGGATGGGGTTGGTTGCAGAGTTCTGGTTTGGTTCAAGGCAGTTGTAGTGTCAAATGAGCTGGTGCCTTGGTATTGAATGCAGTTTGTAGATCCGATGTGGGGATTCCCAGAGTTATGCTGCAGGTTTAGGTTTAGATAGGAAAAACACAGGGCTGCATCCCCTGAAAATTAAGGGGGCTGAGATAGTATGAAGTTGATGAGTTACCCCCTGCCCTCTTCTGTGCTGTGTCAGCACAGGACTTGTAGCACTCCAGAAACTGAGGTCTGTGTGCTTTCAGAGGGCTGCAGGCAGCCCTTTGCAAGGCTGGCAAGCTTCACTTGCTTTGCTTTTTCTGGGAGCTTCATTGAGATCTTACATTAAATAAAGAACTAAACAAAGTATCAGATGCTGGATTATTCCAAGTGGAGCACTGTTTCCTCTTGGTCATGCCTTGAGGGTCACTTTGCCCTGCTCAGTGGTTCATAATCAGTTACCTTGCTCTGAAAGAGCCATTCTTAGATATAAATCAGGGTTAAACTCTCTGCATTGCTCCATTCCATAACAAGCTCCAGGCCCTGTGCCTGCCTGCAACCCTCCACTTGATTCTGGATGTCCTGTTAGCCTTCCACCTCCTTCCCAATGGTTTCTCCCTGCTCTGTCCTGTCACCACTGCAGTGCTGTCATACCCATCCTGGCAGCTTCCTCCTAACCCAGAGTGTTGTGTTTTAATTGGCCTTGATTTCCCATCCATGCTCCTGAATCAATGCAGCCTCACGAGGCTGTGTGTTATCAACTGGGCACACTGTAAGACAGTGTGTGAGCTCTTAGTTCACTGGGAAGGTGGAGTAAAATGCACTTACCTAAACCCCTTTCTTGATAGTTTAATGTGCTTTGTTTTGAACTTCCTAAATAGGAGTTACATTTCTTCATGAATATAGGCAAAATTAGTATGAAAAAGATTTAAACAGCATTTAAGTTCTACCAGGTGAATATTTCTTCACTATCACTATACTATTTACTTTCTTTACTATCCCTAA
>VXBQ01015638.1:637188-705078 GCA_013400175.1 Phainopepla nitens | reverse complement strand
TCTTTACTATCTCTAAGCAGGCAGCAGGTTGGCTACCTTTTGATTCCCAGTTGTACTCTTAGGATGTTCCTGCTCCAGCCCCTTCCAAGATCAAATCACTGTGCTGTGATTTACTTAGGGAGGCATTTTCCCCCATATGTCTCCAGCCCTGTAAAATTCTGGGCATGCCGATAGCACAGCCAGTAAAATAAACAGCTGGAACATCTCCCCTACTTCCATAAACGTTCCTGTTCTGCTCCCCATCTGCTTTGTCCCCTGGATGCCGGTGCAGTGCAGGTCCTTGCTGATATGCTAATCGGCAGCAGGGGGTTGATGGCACGTTTGTTCCCGGTTTACTGCCTTGCTTGACTGACAAGCCGTTAACTGCAGCTATTCCTTTTCTGCAGTGGCGGGGGAGGTCCTGTGTTTTACCAGCCATTGTGCACAAGGCCGGAGGAGTGACCAGTTCCCTGCAGAACTGTGGCTTCCCTTCAGGCTGAGTTGAAATCATTTGACCTGCATTCAGGGGGCTGGGTAACTAATTCCTGGCTGCAGGCTGCCTTGCTTGACTGTGGAGAGGGTTTGTTGTGCTGTGATAGAAGGGGGAGCAGTGAGTTTGTGACTGATGTACTCTAGTGGGACCTGAGAGAGTTTCCAACTCAAGCGCTTCATGCTTTGTGCCAAGATTTTGTCCTGCTTCTGTTCCCCATCTTAAAACCTGGAATAATATTTATTTTCTCTGCTTTTGTTTGATTTATTTGAGGCTTAACACCTTGTATGATTTCTAATCAAACCTGGCCTTGAGCTGTGGGATGCTGTTGCAATGTCAGATGAGTTACAATAACTCTGTCACAAATAAGTTTTGCATACTCAGATTCTTATGTAATGTCTACCACTCTGGTACCTGGATTTTACTGTGGGCTTGTCTCTCCTTCCTTTTGAAATGTTGAGATGATCTTTCCAGTTATGTTGTGAGAGTTATTTCCCTTTCTGAAATTTGATCAGTTGTCTTTTAACTGACATGTGAAATGGGCTGCTGTGGTTTTTGAAAAGGTCCTGCTTTTTCCCATCCACTCTTAAAAAAAGTCTGCAAACCATGCTGGGAATATTTAATATGAAGCTGCTCCTACAATGATGTGAGGTTTGTTGTGTGTTGGTTTTTGTGTTTTTATATATATATATATATTTAATGAGATTTGTGTAAAACGCGAACTTCAGACAAGTCGTTGGGTTTGGGGAAGTCGGCCTCTGGCCAAGTCTTTGCTGTGTAACAGTGGCCTGGTGGATGTGTTTGGTAAGCTTCCCCTCAAAGAGAGGCACAACATTCCTCTTGGATGTGATCCTGAAAATGAGATGTAGTTGTACCTTGATTAAACCTCACCACATCTCTGAGACCACCAGTAGCACAGAATGAGCTGATTTCTGGAGATTTGGGTGTGACAAGGAATGGATCTTGCTTCTAGGCTTCTGAGATCACTGCAGCATGGAGGGGCTCCAGAAAGAGCCTCTGACTGTCCCTCTTGATTCCTCCCCAAAGCCTGTGCTGCAAAGCATCTCTTACCTGCCCCTGCCAGTGTGAGAGGGGCTGCAGAGGGAAGAGGAGCCCTCCCTGGGAAAGGGGTACCTGAGGACATGGAAACCTGCTTGAAAGCTGCTGGGGCAATGAACAGTCGTGGCAGGATGTGTAGAAGTTAAATGACTACAGAAGTTACCTGTCCTGGGATTTTTCTTTCCACCATCTTGGTTTACTAACAGTATGATTACAGGACTGGTTTTCCCTTTTTGATATACTGACAATAAGCACCAGGGCAGAAAAATAGAAACATCAAAATCATATGGTATTTGAGCAATAAGATACGACAGGGCATGAATGATGGGACATTAATTCATGATGGTGTGTGACAAGGCAGGAATTTAAATGTCATAAGTTAGGCAGTCGTGAGTTTTATTGGAATTATAAAATTTTATTAGAATACTGGTCAAAGGGCGGAGTTTCCCACCAACCCCCTCCCCTTATTTGTATTTGGGAAGGGATGAGTTGCGAATTACAGCAGATGCAAGAGACTGTGGGGTGTTTAGAGGGCTGCTCGTGAGAGCCAGAGGTGTGTCTCCCGGGGAGCTCTGGGTGACCGTGTCTTTAGCCGTGCTGCTGCCTGAGGATGACCGTGTTTCATGCCTGCAGCCATGCTTGGGCATTCCCGAGACGGCTCCCCAGGGAGCAGCGCTGGTGCCCGGGGGTGTCCCGCGGGTGGGGCCGCGCCCGGTGCCCTGCGCCCCGGGGCCGCGCTTCAGCACCACGGACAGGGCCGGCGGCTCCTCCTGTCCCTCCCGCTCCCGGCCCCACTCCCCCAGCAGCCTGGCCTCTGACCCAGCTCCCCGCCTGAAACCTCCCGGCCCCTCTGCCCGCCCAGCCCAGCCTGCAGTTTGCCCCCTGCCTCTTCTGCCCTTTGCTCGGAACAAGCTCCTTCGCCCTCCAGCCCCAGCCTGGCTCTCGGGGAGCCTGTGCTCTCCTGGCTGCAGCTGCAAGCTGGCTCAAGGCATGGGGTGGGAGCTTGCCTGTGGGGTGCCCAGGCTGGTTTCACTGCCAGCAGTGCCTTTTATCTTCTATCTCTCCTGCTGTGCAGTCTGCCTGCTTGACAGCTGCAATACCTGCAAAATCCCTGGAACTGTTCGTGGCCAGGCTGGATGGGTCTCTGAGCAGCCTGACCTGGTGAAAGGTGTCCTGCCCATGGCAGGGAGGGGGTTTGGAATGGTACGATCTCCAAGGTCCCAAACCTCTCTAAGATTCTCTGGATACTAACTTTCTGAGCTGCAGTGGTTCCTGGCACTGACTGTGCTCTGCAGTGTGAATGGATTTGTTTTGCAGCACCGCTACCAGGCTGCTGTCTGGGGGTTTCTCACATGAGTAGCTCTCTAGGACATCTGCCATCCAACCTCGCTGCAACCGCAATCCGTGGGCTTTGGCTAAATGTTTGCTGTATCCAGTTGTGCGTGTTGATAATTGTGGGTAATTTGCTGTCTCAGGATAATGAAGGAATGCCTGCTGCACTCTGAAGCACTCAGTGCTTTGTGGTGATTAGTCTTTTCATTTGAAAATATTCCTCACAATGACCAGCAAAAGATACTTCTTTTTAAGGAGAAAATGTATTGAGAAGAATGGGTAAAATGTAACTTTTGTGTGCAGACATTCCTGTTTATTTTGACAGAGTTAACCGTCAAAGGCAAAGCGTGTTTCTGCTTTTGGAGTGCTTATAAGTGTGGAGTGTAGCAGGCAGGCTTCACTGGACTCTGGCTGGTTGTCACCACCCGTTCCCTGTCCTCCTCAGCCAAGCATGCCTTGGGCTGTCAGGAGGCACGTCGTGCCACGGCTCAGGTGTGGCTGCAGGCAGGTCTCCTCTCAGAGCGTGATTCCTCCCTGCGTGCTCAGGGGCTGCAAACAGGGTTTTGGGCAGAGGTGCTCCTATGCCCGTGCTCAGGTGTGCCCCAGGCAGCTGCTGGCTCTCTGCTCCCCGTGCCCACCCCACAGACAGCGGGGGGAGGCAGCAGCCTGGCGGGAGGCAGGTCCTGCTTGGTGCTCTCTGTCTCCCTGTCTGAGTGTTTTCCTTGCCATTTGATGAGGCGAAGCTGGAGCATGTCAGCCTCACCTCCTGCTGCGGCCAGGAGGCTCTGCACAGCATGGGAGGTGGCAGCTGCCATCTCTGCTGCCTGATGACAGGGGCCCTTTGCTTCCCCACGTGTCCACTGCCCCTGCCTGTCCCCATCTCTGGCCCCTCGTGGTGCCCAGCTGCTGCTCCCAGGTTCCCAGAGCTGGGGGTGCAGGTAGCTCTGTTCCCTGCCAAGGTGGGGCGAGTGCTGCAGGCTAATGGCAGGCTTTCTTTTCATTAGCTGCTGTAAACACAGGGTTCTGGCAGCAGCCTGCTTTTCTGAGCCCAGGAAGACCATTTTTCCTTTTATCTATAATTTAGTGAAGTGTCAAGCCACAGAAGTTTTAATGATAATAAGCAGCAGAGGAAATTTATTTATTTGCTGCAAAGGTGGATTTCATTCCAGAGCTGGCTTTTTTACACTTCCCTCACAAGAAATGTTGGCTGCTCATGTAACCTCACTCCCAGTGTGTTCAGGCTACCTTCCCTGAGAAGCTCAGCACTACAGTTCCTGCTTGGCTAAATGGCTTTCCAACCCCTCTCCCACACATGACACTGGGGCCAAGCAAACAGGGAAAGGAGAAGCAAGGAAAATATAGTGAGGTGGGAGTGTTCCTGTGCTTGGTGAGGTGTAATGGGATTCAGGAGTTTCCCATCTTCCTCCTGTTGCTGTGCAGCTCTTACATATGCTTTCCAGACCAGCCCCTGTGATGGATTTGACTGCTGAGGAAAAGCAGGGAAGGGCTTTTTTGGGATGACATGTAGTGCTTGCCTTCTGTCAGCCTATGAAGATGCCAATGCTGACTGGAGATGAAAAGTGGATTGATGTCATGTGGTGGGACCAGGCCTTCTTCCTGAGATTCAGAAAGGCAGAGAGTGGAATTCTGGACTGGCCAAGAGGAGCAGAGGATGGGAGGAGTCCGTGGCAGGGACAGGGCCCAGGCTGGAGAGAGAAAGTTACAACAAGGGATAGAAGCAAGGGGTCTTTAGGGAAGAAATGGAGAGCAGAAGGGGCATGGGGTGTAGAAGAGGTGACAGGGAAATGGATCTGGAGAGGAGAGGGAGGATTGACTGGGTAGGGAAGAAGCACGTGTGTGTGGGAGATCTGCAGGCAGAAGCAAGTGTCAGGGAGAAATGGGTTTGCTAGGAAATACGTGGGAACTGTGCCTCTGAATTAACCAGAACCTTCCTCACCCCTTCCGATGTGGCTTTGGAGGCAATATTAGAATCTTCCTAATTATTTTTCTTGGACGAGTTTTGCTATCCTGATGATATTAATTATTCTTAAAGGTCAACAGCACTCACTTGAATCCCCTTCTGTTCTATCATGTAATCAGTTAATTAATTGGAAACCATTTAGCAGGGTCTGCCGAGAGCTTAGCCTGCCTTATGCCCTGTTGTTTTGCTATTGCTGGAGATATATATATATATATAGTTTTGTATTTATACACCTTCCTTTCTTCAGAGACTCTGCACAGCTCTTGGTACCATCCCAGTGCATCCCAGCCTCTGGCAGCCCTCCCTGAGCCAGGAAAATTGGGGCTCAGGTCCAGCTGTTCGTTTTCTATTTGCTCACCCCTTCGAGGTTATTCAAGGCTCATTGATTTCTGGGCATTCAAGTAGGTGGGGATATTTGAAATTTTTTTTTATATATAAATTTGATGTAAGAGCCCTCTAACAGCTGAGATCACAGTCCTTGTTCAGGAGGAAGAGGAAGGACCAGAACCTGTCCCAGAACATCTGTGCTTGATGAGCTGACGTTGAGGCTCTTGTGTGGACCTTGTCCAGCTCTCCCAGTATGTGCCTGGGCACTGGGAGTGACCTCCCAGCTGGTACCTCTGATGAGCACCTGTCCCTATTGCTTCGAGGATGTTCATGGAATCATTAAGGTTGGGAAAAAACTCTAATATCATCAAAGTCCAACTGCAGTGTACTCAGAGATGCTGGGAAATGCCCTGTGGGCATTGCTCTCCTTCCCATGCCATCTCCCTCAAGCTGAGCTTTGCCACAGCTCTGAGCTCTTCTCTCTGGTGATTGGGTTGGCTCTGGGCTCCCTGGAAACCTGTGAGCAGGAGGCATTCCCCAGTCGTTCTCTGTTCCCAGCCTGAGGAACAATGCAGTTTGAAGCAAACAGGGTTGGATAAACCCAGCCCCTTGCTGGAGCTGGCAGCTGGCAACCCTTGTCCTCAGCCGGCACGCATCTCCAGTATTACTTCTGCATGCCAAAGCAGGAGGAAAGCCCAGTGTACAGAAATGTTTTGGTCTAACAGATCTAGAATTGCTGCAGTTTGGGACAGAAGAGATGAGGTGGGGGCAGTGCAGCCCTGAGAACCTCTTGGCTGCAGGAGGGCAGCTATGGGGGAAGGCTCTTGCCTGTTGCAAGCTGATTTTTCTTTTCCTTGAGCAGAAGACTGGCCTATTCTGTGGATGCTGCAGGACTGTGCCCTGTAGGGAAGCTGGCAGGCCAAGGGAAAGCAACTGCAGGGCTGACCCAGCTTTTAACCTTTCCTCAAGTCCTCTGAGAGTCCAGATGTCTTTGGAGAAGAGCATTGGAAACTGCACACAAGGGCGAGATGAGGGTAGTGCTGAGGGCCAGATCCCTGCATTTGATCTGCCTCGAAGCACAGGGGACAGTGTGACCCGCATCTGGTGACGCCTTCCCATCTGTACCATGTGCTGAACTGAAACTGTGAGCAGCAATAAACTCTGAGGGGTAATTTGTCTCTGAACAAAGCTTTGTGCAGCTGGGAGATGCCTCAGAAGAGATGACTTGTAGGGTGTGGAAGTGTCATGGGGTAGGAGATGGCCTTTAAAATAAAGGCTGGGCTGGGTTGAAGGCAGCTGCAGGACATGGCTGCTGCACTGCAGAGGCTCTGGGAGGAGAGATGTGGAGCAGATGTGCTGCTGGTACTGACTGTGGGAGCCCTGTGACAGAGGTGTGGTGCCTTAATGTCTTCCAACTTGCTCTGCAGCTTTTGTGTTTTAATGTTGTTGTTTAAAGAACAATGCAGGAGACTAGCCCTTTCCACTTCCCTCAGCCCTGTTTCAGTGTGAATTTGAAAATCAGGGTCCTACAGCTGAGAAATACAGAGAGATTGGTGGTTTCTTCCTCCAATACCACACCTCCAGGACCAGTGGTGTGCATGTTCAATGGCAGGGTCTCTTGTGTGTCACCCATGATGGTCCCTCTCTCCTCTCTGGTACAGGATGCTCTGAGTTTGGGAAATTATTGCAGATTGTGACTCTAGCCCTAGAACAAGAAATAGTTTGTGGGGAACTAGATGATTGTCACGGCACACACTGTGTGACATATGCCTTACAAGAACCTGTGGACAGGAGAAAGGATAGGATATAGTTTTGCTGCCCAAGGGCACAAAGGAAGATTGAACCTCGGAGGCTTTTTGGTTCTGCTGTGTTTGGGGTCAGATAAGCCCTGGGAGCTGCTTGAGGAGCAGAACTGAGCTGTAGGTAATGCCAGACCACAGCTGAGGACCTCTGTTAATTGTCTCACTCCTCCTCAGCACTAATATATGTGTCCTGGTGCTGAGCCTGAAGAGGGAGCAGATCCAGGAGAACTCCTGGCAGCTAGGAAATCTCAGGCTGACCAGTTTAATGCCACATCCTGTTCTGCTCACTCTGCTTTCTGGGCATGTGAGGCTTGCACGCACTTGGCAGTGCCCTGTCCTTTTCCAGGCTGCCTCAAGTGTGTCCTGCTGGGGCTTGGGGCTGAGCTATTGGAGATTCCAATCGTGTCTAATATTTGCAGAGCCTGATTTGTGGGGAGGCCTGTCCTGCCACAGCTTCTGGGACTTTTTGGGGTAATTTTAGCGCATTCATTAAGGGAGGACAGTACATTTTTTTCCCTTAATGAGCAAAGCTGCTTACTAAACAGGAAGAGGAGGGAGGGGGACGGGGAAGGCAGGGAGGGTGATGGGGAGTGTAACAGTGCTTTTAGAGGTCATTTGAGTTATCTGGCAGGGATGAGAAAGCCCCACAGTGACTTTCCAGCATTTCTCTGGTTCAAACCCAAAGCTTTAGCAGCTTACTTGCTGCAGATACAAAGCCTGAACAGAGCTGCCCCTAGAGCAGCATGTGAGGCTGTGACATTCTCCTCTCCTGCGGCCACCAGCATCCAGCTAAGGCTGTAGTGAGCTGTGAGATGATGGGAAGCACCTGTTGTGCCCAAATATCAGGGGAGTCACATGCAGTGTCACCAGCATAACCAGCACTGTGGACTGCAGCTGAAGATGTGCCTCTCTCCTCGCATTTCTGCCAGGCACTCACTCATGCTCCCTCAGCCCCAGCTGCTCTGGGAAGTTAATCCTTCCCAGTCAAGGTTTTCATAGTGGCACCATGTTATTAAAATGTGTGAATAACTTCTCCCATGCAGAAATAAATGTGTCAGCTTGGAAACAAGGGCAAGTGGAGGATGGAGCTGCGTGGAGGAGGGACAGGTGCACAGGGTCCCTCCCCAACAGCAGTGTTTCTGCCATTGCGTTGAGCTGAACTGCATAAAATAACTTACAGTTTAATTACAGGGGCTCCTGCTTGTTGGTGTCATTAATGAGGCAACTGGCTTAATTTAGCTGAATAGAAATGGCTTTAATAGTGGAAACACTTTTGGCTGCTGGGTAATTAAGGGAAAAGAAAAAATGCTGTCTGGTCCGCACGCACGGATCTGTACTCCTCTTTCTTCCACCCTCACCCATCCCTTTTTTTAACCCCAGGAGCTCGTTCAGGACTCCAGGGGACACTCCGTGCTCCCATCTGTCAATCGTGCTGTGACAAAATGGCAAAGGTCACGTCCTCTCCCTGCTGGTCACCAGCAAGGTCTTGGCAGTGCCTGCAGGAGTAGTGGGAGCATGTGTGGGACACGGCATGTCCCCCCCCGAATGTACGAGGAGGATGGAGGGAGAGAGCAAGAACTGGGATTTAGCTGTCACTCAGAGGTAACAGCCTGCCTGTGAGGTGTGCAGTGAGGTGCTGGTGGAGAGGGCTGGTGGGGACAGGAGTAGGAGCCTCGGGAGCACGGCTGCTGCAGCAGGAGGATTGTGGTGTGGTGTTGAGCCTGAGCCATGGGTGGGTTGGATGGCTCTGCCCTGGACCTGGTCCAGGTGAGCTCTCTCCAACCCCCTCTCCCCACTCAACTCCTTTTGGAGGCAAAAAGCACCCTGGCAGCTACTTATACAGACTGTCTCAGTGGAAAAAAGAGCATCTTGTGAGTGATGGAGAAAATGTCCCATGGCAAAGAAGTTTGAATGTGTTCCAGGAGTGCTGATGGCAGATCTGTCCTGGGAGAGAGAAGCTCTCCTGTTCATTGCTGAGAAACATGCAGGGAAGGCATTTTGCTTCCCTCTGCCTGCGTTTCCTTGACGTGTGATGTGCTCTGTTTTGTTACAGGTGGAGCTGATGCATAGACTGTTAGAAAGGTTGTCTGGCACACTTCTACAGGACCGCTTCCGCTTTCCTATAATTCTGCCAAAATTTAATTGCTCAGGCTGAAGTTTTCTGTGTTGGGTGTCTGCTCCTGGCTGATTCTATTTTTTATTATTTCTTTCTAGTTTCACATAAGAGCTTTCTCAAATGTTTGAGGTAGTAGCAGGGAGGTTGGGAAAAAGCTGTTTTGCTCAAGCTAGAAAATGCTGGTGATGCTGCTGTTACAGAACATCTGCACCCTCCTTTTGTGGAGGGAAAGAAATCTTGTCAAAGGGCAGAATTTGCTTGGAAGACTTTGTTTTGCTAGGGACATCTTAGGTCAGCAGAATGGCTCTTGGTCCACTTGAAGGGGAGAAGTTTTGCAAAGGATGTTCAGAAATGAGTAAGGGAGAAGAGTAGCTGCTCTTCTGGGGACTCTGATGTTGGTGTGGGAGGGTGTAAAAATGGGGAAGATCATAGGAATTTTGGGCATGGATAAGGAAATTCAGGCTGAGAAGTATTTTGGAGTGGTTGGATAGCAATGAGTAGTGTGATTCAGCCAGCTGGGAGGGAGAAGGAAGTGGGTCAGGAAGGAGAGAGCTGGCACTGCCCAGCCACAGCATAGGAGCATGGGGGTTCTTGCCACTCCAGTAACAGGGATTTGGAGATGGCAACAGACTTGGAAATGCTGCAGGAAGGCAGAATGGGCCTTTGAGAGGCCTTGACTGGGAGCTGCAAGAGGACTAGTTCTGGATGTGAGTGCCTTGATTTTCCCCAACCCTCCCCATTTGTGCTGTAGAGAACACTGGGAAACTTGGTGTATGCAGCTGAGGTTTGTGACTGGGGGGAACCTTGCAAGCACCAAACAGGAATTATAAAGTGCTGGAGCTCAGAGCTGAGCAACCTGTGGAGCCACAATTTAATCTCCTCATGTGCATGTACTGTGATTCCATCTCTAATTACAGAGTCACATGCTCCCTTCCCCAGGAAACCTGTCCCATCCAGCACGTGGGATGGATCTGTTCTGGGGAGAAATCACTGCTGTGCAGTGAAGTTTTTCTGGAGGAGCTCTATCTTCTGCAGCACAAGTCAGTAGCTGTACTCTTTTGTATGTGGATTCCCAGTCCTGGCATCTCTGACCTTTGGAGTTTCTGTGACCGAAATGGTGTATTTTTCATGTGTGTTTGTGTGCAGCCCCATTTGGTCTCTGTGCTGGGGTCTGCCTCTGAGCCTGAGGAAGGACCTTTGTGATGTTTTGAGGTACCCAAGGTGTCTGTTTCCAGTGACAGACACATTCCTCCCTGTGTGTGTCCAGGCTGGTCTGAAACGGAGCAGTGGGTGTGTGTCTCCCTGACCAGCCCTGCAGAAGCCAGGTCAGATCAAACACTGGCTTTGCCCCTTGAGAACAGAGTCTCCTGCCAGATGTGTGCAAGGGAAGACCCATCTCCTCTCTCCCTAATGGTTGCTGTGGGTTATTGTCTGGGGGAGGGAGGAGGTGGTAGGAGCTGGTTTCCAGGCACTGTGGGAGATGAGAAGCGGAGCACATCTGCCTGGCAAAGCCCCTTGCATTAGTGAGGATGTATCCTTTCTCCATCTCTCTGTGTCCTAAATTGTAATAACACGATCATGCTATTTTTGATTCCCTTATTTGCGTGGAAAGCCTGTTGTTTTTTCTCTTCTCTTTCAGAATCCAATTTTCTCTTGACATTTCTGCCTAATGTAGCAAAACATGACCTTTGAGAAAGGACATTCCAGCGAGATTCACTCCCTCCTCTGCATTTCTGCCTCTCTCCCACATCTTGCTGTCTCTCATGCATCCCCTTTACGCTTCCTTCTTCTCCCTGGGCTGGGGGAGGGAGTTTACTGTCTCACTTTTCAGCAACAGTGAGTTGCTCCTTACCCTCCCACTTTTCATCTGTCTCTGCAAAATTTCCAGGTGCTCAGTTCTCTGGGGTGGATAAAGGAGGGAGTCTTGTAATATTTTTCTTCTCCCCTGCTTAGCTTTATCTGCCATTTTTGCCACCCTTGTCAGAGGCTGGAAGCTCTACAGACATGGGAATGGTGGGATCATAGTCATGTGAAATGAGGTACCTGTGGTTTGCTGTGGTTCCTACAGTGGGATAGTCTGCTGTGAAGCAGAGCCAGAATTTAAGAAGACAGCACTGTGCCATCATTGTGTTTGGGCTTGTCCTTCTGCCAGGCTCATGGAGAGCCTTTGGGATGATGCTTTGCTGTGTGAGCAGGTTCCCCACTCCTAACTGCAGAGTTCAGTGCAGGTGGGACAGGACCAGAATTGCTTTCCCCTCGCTGAAACTCAGCGTAAGGGAAGAAATGAATCCGTCATCCCAAATCCTCGTGCATAGACCTGTGCCAGCAGGAGCCACTCAGGGGTTTGCTCTCACGGTTTTAGCGCTTATTTGCAAATCAAACAGGGTTTGGGGGCTGAGCCCTGCACAGCTGGACTGCCTTGGGTCATACCTCCTATATTGGCCAGCCTGGAGCTGAATGAACCTCAGGTGATTCATGCCTCTGGCTCCTCACTGCTCTTCCCCGTGGGCCAGGCTGAGGCAGAGGGGCTGCCTTGTCTGCCTGTGGCTCTCAGCAGGGATGGGTTTGGTGAAGGATGTGAGGCAGCACCTCCTGTGTGTTCTGGAGGCCAGCAAAGAGATTGGGCATTTGGGGTTCTCCCAGAGTTTGTGGTCACCCGTTCCTCTGCTCACTCACCCCATGGGCTGGTCACTTGATTGGTGGCTCTCAGGCTGGCCACAACAGAGCGTGTTTCATTACCATCTTTTTGTGCTGGGGGCTGTTCTCCTTCTGCTCACCCTGCTCCAGACACATTTCTTCCTCTTGCTTTTATTAATTCAGTTCCTTTTACATTCTTTCATCCTCTCTGGCTTTCAGCTAAAGAGAAGATGTCTGCTGGGTTGCAAAGCTCTCCCAGGTAGATGAGATTTATGTTTTTGCAAGTTTGGGCAGATGGAGAGAGGGATGGGGAGCTGTTGGCTGCTGTAGCAGTGGTACCCCTGGGTGCAGGCAGCACGCAGCCATTCTGGGACACCTGGAACGCAGCTACTGCAGATCATATGATAACACCTTGGGTAATCATCGTGCTGTTATTTGAACCTGGCTGTTACTATTTTTAATGTGAGGTTTGTACTTAATTTTTTGTTCGAGTTCTGAAATTAGACTTGTTCTTTTTGCTTATGGTTGGTCGAGTTCCAGATTCATGGGTAAGAATCAGACATTGGATTTTTTTTCCCCTTAACATTACAGTGGGATATAAATCATTTTTTCACTTTAAAAAAAAAAAAAGATGAGAAACTTTCATTTGAGTTTGTCCTCATTAAAATCTCTCATTATGAAATCTGAACTTGAGTTCTAAACTGCTTGACAGCCTCCCCATCGAGGATGACGATGAGCTCTGTGGAGGTGGTAGGGCCATGTGCAGGAAGAATTATTTACAGTGACTACATTTTTTTTTTTTTTTCCCCCTTAATTTTCAGAGACCTCTCTGGGAACCGGCTCACCACTCTGTCATGGCAACTCTTCCAGACACTGAGACTCTTTGAACTGTAAGTCCCACCCTAGGGGTATCTTCTGGGAAAAGACAGGAGGCTGAGAGGAGGAATGATTTCCAAACAGAGCTATTTTGAAGCCAGCAAATAATTACCTAAAACTCCAGTGGGCAGCAACATCCTTGGGAGGCTTTCCTGGGTATGGGAGCACCAGAGCAGAACTGCTTCTCTTTTAACTTCACAGCAGCTGGCTAATTAATGTCGGGATGATGAACAAGTCATGCTTGGAGTAGTAAATGGTTGACTAACTCTGGGAGCACATTAGAAATACTTACTAGGCCAGATTTTGAGTGAATCTCTTCAAACACTTGCTCTCATCTGTTGCTAGGGTAGGACTAACTACTTTACTTTTCTTTAGCTGGGGCACATGCTTTACAAGATACCCCTGCTTTTTAGCTTTTTAGGCCCATGATTCCCTTTCTCTCTAGCAATGGAGACACCTCCCAGCTCTGATGTGGGAGATGATGAGATAGCTGTGTCTCCTGGGGCACTGGTGGCCTTCAGCCTGCTGAATTATTGATAGAGCATTCAGCATCGTGCTTGAAGAATAAGTGGACACGAAATCAATGGAACGTTGCCCTGATGACCTGTTTTGTTGAATTTTAGAAATAGTTGTTTGGTGGGTATAAAAAAAATATATATGTAGGATTTGTCCCAGAGGATCCTGGGAAGCTCCATTCATCCTCACCGATGATCAATAGAGCTGTAAGCTAGAAGTGACTTATGAAAGAATAAAGACAGTCTTTCAAGTGGGAGTAAGTGTGTTATCACTGGTGTTACTGCAGTGTATTTTATTTCTGTCAAATTGCTAAATGAAAAATACTAATAGTGATATTAGAAAATGGAGAAACGCCCTTCTAATGGGGAAATTTGGCTTGCAGAGTTAAAATGCTGAATTCAGAATTTGTCTCCTTGCTGATTACAGCTCTAAATATTTTTCAAGCCTAGCTCGGGTTTCAAGTTTAATAGCATGAGTCATTTGTATTCTTAGACCTTTACTTATTGTCATTGCACTGTCTGGCAAAACTCAGATTGATGGTTGTTACCCAAGAGAGACCCAAGAGTGGAGGAGCAAATGGCACTGCAGTCCTGAGCTGGAGGCACTTGCAGGGCCTGGGGTAATGGTGAGCCTGCAGATTAATGGGAATACTTCCAAAGGGGCTTGTTTCTATGTGCTTTTGCTTCATTTGGTCATATTTTGTTTCTTCAGGCACGTCCCAGGTCTGTCAGCTCCAGCCGGGCTCAAAAGACCAATACCAAGCACAAAGGGAATTGAGAAGCTGCTTTTTGGGCAGCAAAGGCTACTTCACCTGATGAATACATCTGTGTTGTCCTGATATGATGATCCTGGCAGGGAGCTGGTGTGCTTGGGGTGGCTTTGGATGGTGTCAGCAGAAGCACTTGGGGCCAGCATTCTGCAGCGTGGCAAGCAGGAAGGAGCTGGCTTACTTGGCTCTAGCTGGAGCTGTGCTCAGAGCAGTTTTCTGGGAGATAACAAAGCCCAATGAACCAAAGAAGCAGTGCACAGAGAAATGCAGGGGATCACAGGGCTGGTTGGTAGGAAGCCGTGGTGGGGTGGGAAAGCAGTGCTGATGTGGGTGTGTGTTCATGGTGTCCCATGGGGAGGCTTGGCATCTTGCGGAGCAGGAGCCCCAGCTGAACCTCTCCTGCTCCAGGCTGTGAAAGGGGTCCTGGCAAACCAACCTCTGGCACCAGCTCCAGTGAGCAATTTAGACCTACAAATGTTCTTGCCCATGGGGGCTGCCTTGCTGTTGGCTGGGCCAGAGTAAGAGCCTGGTCAAGTTTGATTTTCCTAAAGAATTGCTTTAGGTGCTTACTGACAAATTCTCCGCTCTGAGTTCCTTGTAACTAAGGACTCTTCATCCCCATAAGCACAACTAGAATGGAGATTAACAGAATAATGTGGTGATGCTGTTCCCCAAACATGACAGGAGAGGGATTTTTTTTTATCTGATATCCACTGGGACGTCAATTTTTAAGGGGCAGGGGGATGTGCCTGCAGCATCCTTCCTGGGCCATGCTGAACCTTGGAATTGTTGGAAAGAAGGCAGCACAGAGGTGTAGCCTGAGCTATGGGCTCTGAGCAATCATTCACATAAAGATGTTGGGAATCAAGGTAAAGATGTGTTACCTGCTGTGAGGTGATTGTGGTCCTGACTGCTAGAAGGATGGGGCCTGTTGGTGAGGAAGAGCAGATCTCCAAGATGGGGAGAAATTACTAATGGATCCACAAAAGTGGGAAATGCTGTATTTTATTTTTTTAGAAATGCAGAGGCTGGGTGAGTAAGAGACAGTTTTTTGGCACACTGAGCTCCAAGGAGGCTTCCAGAACCTGGGAAGGAGATGGAATACATGGCCCACATAAAGCGAGTGTGAAACACTGGTGAAAGCTAGAAAGGGAGTTGCAGATTGACATCAGCCAAGGACTTGAAATTGAGCCAAAACTCTCTGGAAAGGGAGAAGGTGGTGAGCAGCAGAGGCCGATGCAGAGGCAGCTCGCCTGAGGAAGACAGGCTGAGCAGCAGCATTTGTGCATAGCAGTGGAGAGGCCAGAAGACTCTGGGGACACAGAGAAGCTGGCAAGAGTCAGGATTATGTCTGTGTGGAGGGTTCGTGGAACAAGTGGGTGCAGAGGCTCACCAGAGGTGCCTTATACTGAATTCAAGTGGCCTGTTGCTATCAGGAAATCATGGATCCAGAGGAAGGAAAGTCATCCAAGCCAAAACTGTGACTTGCAACGAGGCACGGCGGAGCATGTGGTGAGGGAAGCGGTGGGAGGATTGTCTCCAGGAGAGTGTTGGGAGGAGAGGAACTACAGCTGAGTGTGACATGGAGATTGCCAGGGAACACGAGACCTGACAAGCCACTCGCAGTGAACAACGAGGAGTAAAGATCAGAAGAGTACTGGGCAGGTGGATGACAGCTTGGGGCTTGAAATTGCTGCTTGGCTGCAGCCAAGGCACCGCAGCCTCACGAACGTGGTGTTGCTTTAAAGAAGAATTTCTTGTTCAACAGAGCTGAGATTTTCCCCTGCTGACTCACTGAAGAAAGGATGGCAAAAAATGAGGCACACTTCCAGAGAATATTATCTCTTGCTCATTCTGGCCAGAAACAAGACTTGGAATGGTTTCCAGTAACTCCAGCCCTAATTCCCATGGCACGGGCTGACCTTGACCAGCAGGGCTCAGGCTAATGAGTGCACAACTCTCCTAAGTCTGAAGCCGAGTGTGTGCAGGGAAGCATCTGACACATGCAACAGCTCATAAACATTGGACTTAGAGCCTTTCTTATCCAGAAGTCACAGCTGGTTTCCTCTGTCATGTCCTTGGCTTCCTTTGTCATGTCCTCAGAGAGCTTAGAGCTGACATTTCAAGAAATTCCTTCCCGGAAAGACCTAAGACTCTGGATCCAATTACGTCTTTGGTTGTATAAAACCTTGTAGTCCTGAACATCTTGCTGCTCTGCCTGACCCATCAGCATTTCTAATACCAGCAGTCCCTGCCAAGCTGCCCTGCAGTACATTTCTGCAATGCTACAGCAAGAGGCTTTGGTGGGGATGGGGCACAGCAGCATCTCTGTTAATGCTGTGAGTCCAGCTAAACATGGTCTGTGCCTCCAGCTTTGTAACTTATTGCTGCCCCAGTAATAGAGCTGTGGCCAGACAGTGGGTACTTGCCTGCCCTCTGCATTAGCTGAGCCAGCTGTCAGACAGCACACACCACTCCCTGTCCCAGTCCTTCCCTTTCTATCCCAGCCGCTTCTGGCGAAGGTTCAGGAATAATAGTTTTGGTTGGACCACCAAGAGAAACCCTGGTTCTGGGAAATTAATAGGAATTTAAAAAATTAGAGTTTGTTCTCTCTCTGCTGAGCACTCTTTGCTTCTCAAGCTTAGGGAAGTGGCTTCAGTCCCAAGGTAGAAAGAGCGTTTTAATTGTAAGAGCATGAAACCTTGGCAGGAATTTTATGTGAATTGAAACAGACAGGAGAAGTGTGGCAAGGATCTCTGCTCCCCTCTGAGAGGTTTTAGCTGCAGACAGCTTTTCTTTAGCTGTGGGGAGGCATGGGACAGGGCATGTGTCTCATTTAGCTACCTAGTCTGGAAAAAACTGCTTGTGTGTGTGAAGCCTGTGTCTGTTCCAGAACACACTGGGGCGTTGATGGCATCTGTCTCCCACACTGGTCTACCCTGGTGAAGGCTATCCAGGCAGTTTTGGGAGATACTGAGTACAGCCTTCTGCAGGGAGTAAAGCTGGGCTCAACCAGGCATCAGCAGCATGATTTTTGTTGAAGAGCAGACTTGATGCCTGCTTGACTCTGGAGTTTCAGTTTTGGTGGGTCATTGTCCCATCAAATGACAGCTCATTGCATGATTCTCACAGTTTTCCTCTTTCCCAAACATAGCATGCCTGTTGAGGGAAGGGGCTGTGCCCTGAGTACACCCTACTATCACTCTCTGCTTATGGTGCTTGTGGACAGCTCTGTCTCAGGTGCAGGTTCAGCCCCTTTTTGGATGAAATCCTTGAGTCACAGAGCAGCTCTGCTTCTGCAGAGCACCCAGCTCCCTTGCAGCTGTGATATTTGCTATTTCTCACAGGAGTTTCCAGTTTTAAGGAGGGGTGAAGAAGGTTTAGGGGTGTGCACAGCTCCTGAGCGCCTGCTGCCAAGTGATGCTTTGGCAACAATTGCAGCCTGCATGCAAAAAATGCCCTTTGGGTTGGTTTGTTCTTTCCAGGAGTAAGTTGTGCTGGATGTGTCCCACAAAGAGCCCCTTGCCTGAATTCTCACTGGGGTGCTGCTGCACCCGTGGTCTGCAGCATATTGCAGTGTCCTCTGGTCCAAAGAGTGCTTTGTGGTCCCCAAGGTGCTTCTCCTTCTTGCAGGAAGAGAAGGTGCATTTATGTCCACAAGCAGAGGCTTGTAGGTAGTGGAGATGGGTTACAGAAATGTGAGAGGAAGAGTTGGAAGCAGCTACATCTCCTAATGGTCCTTGCAAGGGAAGGGATCGGAGGAAAGAAATTGGAAGTCCAGGTTTTTGGGTGGGTTTAGGAGAGTGTGAGTGTGGAATTCCCTATTCACCTTTCTGGAGACCTGGCTGACATGGCAAGGCAGACACCAAGCAAGGAGGAAAAGGTATTTTCTGCATGTTGGGAATGCTTTAGCAATGCATGTTAGGGACAATGGGTGCACACGTGTGCCCCTTCTACCCACAGAGCTGTGCCAGCTGCCCGTGGCACTGAGCACATCCAGCCCATGATGGGAGTTAATTTGTGCAAAAGCCCCTCTGGGCGTCTCGATTAGAGCCAGTTACATGGCTGGTGTTGGGGCAGGTTGTGGGGAAGTTCTGCCCTGAAGCCCGTGGCTCCTGCATTATTCATGGCCCTTCATGAATTAGCAATAAGCTGGGAAAGCTGCTGTCTGTTACTCACAGAGCTGCTCCTAAGTGCTAGGACAGCAGCTCTCCCAGCAGCCTCTTTTTGTGAGGATGTTTGCAGCAGAGCAGAATTTCTCCCCCATTGCATCTGAGCTCCCCCAGCTCCCTGCCAGGTGCCAGGGTTCATCCCCAGTCACTGATCTGCCATGGCTCTTACCCACATGCCATCCCATGTCCCTTTGGTACCAGTGATTCTAGGGGGCTCCTGAGAAGGAGATTCATGGTCATGTAGAAGAGGATGTAAAGCCTGTGCAAAGCCCTGGCAGTACTTGTCAGAGCACACAGGGAGTGTCTCATCACTCAAATCGCACCAAATCACTGCACTAATCTGCTCTGGTCTGTTAAATTTAGTGCTTTGGCCTTTGAGTTGCTTGTCTGAGCCTTGTACCTGTGTCACAGAGGTTTATGTGCTTTTGGTGGGAAAGAAATGAACTAATGAAAAGCCACAGAGTGAAGCTTAACTCAGTGTTTGCTCAAAAAAAAAAGGTCAGATGACATCTTGATGTATTTGAAAATGCAAAGTGGCATCATCAGGGTTCAGGTTTAGCAACCCTGGGCGCTAACAAAAGACCCCTTCAGCTCCTCCTTTAGCAGCACTGTATTGACAAAACAGCAGCTGCAGATATTTGGAAGGTTGTTTCCAAATCCTGTTAGTTGGTGAAATTAATTTTGTAAAAGCAAGCATGAATTTTGCAGTAACACGTGGAACAGAGTAGGAAAAAAGCTTTCTGCTGTATGATGCGGGATCTAGATATCATGTGAAACAATGACCTTTGGAGATACCCTTCTGCTTTGGGGTGACTGAGCTCATCTTTGGCACTGCTGGCTCTGCTGTTCCCAACTTTCTTTGCTTTACAGTTGTGTGGGGAGATATTTTGTTTGTTCAGGCTGTATCTCCTAGTTTTGCTCAAATTATCATTGCAACCAGCTTTGGTGGCTCAGCCAAGGCTGAGCACTGGGCTATTCTCCCTGCTGGAACTTGCCCTTCTTGCATGTCCACAGACACCTGCAGAGCTTTAAAAATGTAAATGGAATGGTTAATAGGTTGGAAAATCAATTATAATAAACATTCCTGGTATATAAACTATGTGTAAGTGTGGTTTAAATGAAGTACATTAAAGGCAGTGCTTTTCTCCATTTCTCCTGGCCAGGTCAGCAGGGTCTCAGCACAGTGCTGATTGATTTGATTAAAATGCATGTTCCCCTGCACATTAGCTTGTGTTCTGGGTCACCAGGAGCCTGTGTTTGTACAAGGAACTTGGGAGAAGAGCTGCCAGTTTCTCTGAGCGCTTGTGGGGTCTTGAATTGTGCTTTGCCCAGCAGAATCTAGGACCACCACTGAAGGGGGATTTGAAGGTGGAAATCAGTATTTTAGGGCCGTAGAGAGTTGTCTGCTCCTTTGCTGAGGGGATGACTATTCTGGATGCCTGGGTAACAGTGGGACCAAGCCACAGCAGTCAAGATCTTGTGATGAGGGACAGTGAATGCATCTGTGTGGTGCTCTGGGAGATGTAAAACCTTGTGTGTGCACTCGTGAAGGAGACTGTGTTGAACCTGTGGATGTGTGACTGTGGCGAAGACAGGAATAATAAGTGCCAGAAGACCCCAAGTGGAGAAGATTCTACTTTAGCTCTTACATATGCATGGTGGCTGTCTTTTTTGGGGATTCCAGAGCCAAGTGACAGCTCTGCTCATCCTTCCCTATCCCACCATCCTCTCTCACCTCTCTCTGCCCACAGGAGACTAGAGAGGAACCTTTTTAACTGCAGCTGTGACATCCGCTGGATCCAGCTCTGGCAGGAGAAGAGCGAGGCAAACCTGCAGTACCAGGATCTCTACTGCATGACCATGGATGCAGCCATCATCACTTTGAAGGACATGAACATCACCCAGTGTGGTAAGGATCCCTGGGCTGGACATGAGGGAGGCCAGGAGGGGTCCCTGTCCAATCCAGCACCTCAGGTTCTGCTGTTTCAGGAACCTGATGTAGCAGGATCCCACCTTGTGTTGAGAATAAGAAGGTTGAAGCTGATTGGGACAGTTTGTAGATTAGAAATGGAATATCTGGGTAAATGTGAGCCTGCTATTAATATGTATATGAAAGATATTAAGTGATTTAGGGCATTTTCTTCACTGCAATGCTGCTGCTTGACAA
This sequence comes from Phainopepla nitens, assembly GCA_013400175.1. Taxonomy (NCBI): domain Eukaryota; kingdom Metazoa; phylum Chordata; class Aves; order Passeriformes; family Bombycillidae; genus Phainopepla; species Phainopepla nitens. The sequence goes on along the minus strand of VXBQ01015638.1, from coordinate 684,855 downwards.
AGAGTCTATAGTGAGTCTGTGTGATGTCTTGAAAAGAGCATTTCATGTAGATCTTCCTGTGCCTAACGAATCCTAGAAGCAGCATATTGTTAAAAGACACTGACACTGAGTCTTTTGTAATTACTCTTAGAAAATACATGTCTCTATTCATTTTCTTTTGTCTTATTTTTCAATTGAAATCCCATATCTGTAGGGAAGAGCCAGAAGTGTCTTTATATCTCTTTCTATTTCCTGCTGATGTTTAAAAGAGTCCAGCAGCCCCAGGAGCAACACGAGGCGTGTTCAATAGTTATCCCTTTTTCCTTCACCTTGTTCACACATCAGCTGCCTGTTTGGTGTCAGGTTTTGCTCTGCTATTGCTATTACTGGAAAGCAACCCTTGCAGAGTAAGGAAAAAGATGTACCTTCCACAGAGCAATTAAACTGTTGGTACACAAGCAGATGTCAAACTCACAGGTTGAAAAAAGGAGAAAAACCAGATTTTTTTTTTTTTTTATATAATCCTCCTCTGTACTAGGGATTTGGGCTTGTTACTTGTAGCAGTAGTAGACAAACAGCGTGCACGTTTGGATATGCATGACTTGTTTTTTTTGCTGTTTTGTTGCTTAGCTTTTTTTTTTCCCAAGTTCACCCTGTCCCTTTAAGCTCTGGAAATTGGCCAAAATGTGCCTTCGTGTGGATGAACTAAAAAGATTTGAGAGTGCTGTAATTTCCGCCCCGCATGGGATGAATAAGCTGCAAGGATTAAACAACGACAAAAAAATCCTTAGAGATCAGGGAATGGAAGGAGAGATGGCTCAGTCAGTGGTGGCACTAGACTGCAAGGGACATCAGGGCACTGATTTGGGAGCAAAATTGTGTTGGTTAAGCACCTCCTCTGACCATGCAAGCTCCTGGAAGGGCAGGGAGCCACAGTGGTCTGCTTTCCTCCAGAGGAGTCTTTCTGTTCAAGCATTAAGACTCCAGGGATGTTGTAAGGATGCCACCTTTATCCTTGTCCTTTGGTGCTGAGGGCAGGCATGGCTTAGTATGGCCATGTTTGATACCAGCTCAGCCTGGAGAAGACCATACATGTCCTTCCCATCTCCCTCTCCACTATTCCTGCCAGCAAGCAGCTTTGCCAGGTCTTGACTGCTGCTTTCTTTCTTCTGGCATGCCCTCGATGGGTACAATGCTCCTTTCTTCCTGGTGTCACTCTCTGATGGCCATGAAAGGGTGTGTGTCCCCACCCATGACTTTGCCTTGGCATAATGGGCTCTGCTGCCCTATGATGTGACCACTGGTCAGTTCCTCCTGCCCTGCTCACTCAATTTGCCTCTGAAAACCTCTCCTATTAACAAAGACTATTTGGCCTTCTTGCAACCAGCACTGTCTTGATTCTCATTGCAAGGATATTTGGTGCCTGTGGCACTGTGTAAGGAACTGGTGTAAATCAGAGCCACCATAAATCAGTGAATCCCTCTGCTACCACCGAGGAAGAACAAGGGCACCTTCTATTAGGAGAGCTGCAGTTAATATGAGGACACATCCTTGGTCATCTTTTCTTGATTGTTATAAATTAGAGGGACATGTTCTTCACCTGGAACGCTGAGCGGTCTGTGCCTTGTCTCTGGGGGTGGGGATGCCTTGAATGCTCTCCCAGTACACATCCCAGAGGACTGCCCTTGTGAGCAGCTTCTGTGGGAGTAGAGAAATGGGTATGGGGCTTGTGTGAGAGGAAGAGTGGCCAGAACTGGACAGTAACTTTTGGATTCAAAGCTGATGAGAGGGTGTGCTCAGCTGGCACATCTCCAGTGTCTACATTTTCTCCTGTCTCCAACAACCCCCCTTTTCTTGGTAGGGCAAGGCCATGCTGTTGCCTCATGCTACTCATCTCGGGGTGCTGGAGGCTGATTTGGAAAGCTGCTTGGTGGCATCTGGGTCACACATTTCCTGTGGCTGGGTGTAGAAAACACTGCCCCACACCTCACCAGTTGTTTTTTTGTTTTTGGCTCCTCTAGACCTTCCTGAGATCAGTGTGAGCCACGTGAACCTGACGGTGCGGGAAGGGGAGAACGCTGTCATCACCTGCAATGGCTCGGGATCGCCGCTGCCGGACGTGGACTGGACAGTGGCTGAACTCCACTCCATCAACACCCACCAGGTAGGGGCTGCAACACGCCAGTGCTGCCTGTGCCCAGTGCGGCAAGGGCAAAGCAGCTGCCAGGGTTTCCCAGCTCCAGGCATGCAGGGCAGAGGGTCAGGTAGATGGTATGAGAAAAGAGAAATTGTTGTATCCAAAGGAAAGCTGAAGGCATGCTCTATTCACATAAGGAGCAGGGGACTCCTAGAAGGGAGCAAAACCTTCCTCTCTAAGGCTGGAAAGTGAGGAAGAGAGCTTCAGAGCTCAGTGCTCCCTGATTGAATTAACTCATATGTCCTGATGGAGCTCCAGTGAAGCTACCTGTTTGCAATAGCTAAGTAGCAGCTAAGATGTTCTAGAGGCCGGCCATGCTTATCAGTGCTACAATGCCATGACTCTCCCCTTCCCAGTATTTCCTCTTACATGATGTGGTGTGTTTGAGGTGAGGAAATACCTCCCTTTCGCCCAGATCCCAGCTGTCTTTGGATTTTGGAAACCTCCTCACATGGAAACTGTGATCCTCCTTTTCTGGAGGTGATAGTGGGGAGGAACAGAGCCACTAGATACTGATTTCTCCCTGTTTTTCCTCTGGGATTTTTAGACCAACCTCAACTGGACCAATGTTCATGCCATCAATTTGACCTTGGTGAATGTCACCAGCGAGGACAATGGATTCCTGCTCACCTGCATTGCTGAGAACGTGGTGGGGATGAGCAATGCCAGTGTGCTGCTCACTGTCTACTGTAAGTACCAGTGGAGATGGCTGGTCCATCCAGAGCCCAGAGGGGCTGCCCTGAGAGCTGTCTGAATGCATGGCCACTTGCTACCTGTCATACTGCTTTTGTGGGTAAAGATTAGGAGGAACTGAGCACAGTGAGCTGGAGGTGGATCCTCACAAATCTCTCTCTCTCTCAAATGTCAGTAATTTTGCTTTCCTGATGCTTCCATTAATCCAGAAATGAGCACAAGGGCAGGGAAGGAACAGCAGTGCCACAGTGGTGGTGGTGGGCATTTCCTGCCTGTGTCTGGGAAGATTCAATAGACTAAAGGAAAGCCACAGAGGGACTAAATTTCTCTTAAGAAACGCAAAGTGTCTTGTCCTGATGCTATGTCAGAGGTTCAATGGCACCCGAAGACAGTTTAAAACTTGCCACTAATTTCAGGGATGTTAGTGCTTCCTCTCAGGTCAGATCCTACAAAGTTAAACTGAAAATGTCACACAAATGTGCATGTGTCAAATTTGAACTGTTCACTTTTATCTGCAAGTAGCTCAACTTTCTTTGTGCTTTCTAATATAACAAAACCTTGACCTTAGAAAGAAGTTTACACAGCTTTGTGGTCTCAAACAGCTGAGATCTGCTATATTTTGCTGTAGTTGTAATATTTGCCATTACTCTGTAGCTTGAAAATCTGTCCCCTACCCATAACCTTGCCATGTAAAGCAGAGACCCTTGTGGGATTCTGGTTACTCTTGGTAAACCCATGCATGCTGTGTGATGCTTTACTACTTTCATCTTCCTTCCAATAAGTGCTATTGATGGATTGAAGGATGGAGGTAATTAAAGTTCAGCCCAGCTCAGAGCAGACTGGTCAGCAGACGGGTGTTTTGTGCAAGGTGTTTTAGCATCTGCTCCTGCATGCCTTAAACAGCCCTATGCCCATGCCTCTTTTCACCCATTAAATCCTCTGAGCTGCTGACAGTTTCTGTTGCCCTTGCTCTTGTTGCACAGAGTCATCACTCAGGCTGTAATTTCACACTGAAAAGATCTGGGTTTGTGCATGTAGGTGGCTGCCTGTTTTGAATCCCCCTTGCCAGGAAGATATGAACAAGCCCTGTGCGGATCTGGGCTCGCGAACGAAAGAGGGTGGCTGGGACACGACTGTGTGGTTCAGGGTAGATGGGTGCTGGTGGGAGAATTTTGCTGAGCTCCAACCAGCTCTGCACCTTCCTCTCTTCTGTCACCTTCACTGACTTAAAAAAAGTCACTGTTTTTTCACTAAGATGGGTCAAATTTGGTATGTTGGTTTTCTTTTTGTGGGTGCCGAATGGATTGTCTTTGCAGCTGGATAGTAGCAGGAAAAAGGAGAGTTTTAGGGAAGACATACATCTTTGTGTCGTGTATCTTGGCACAAAACTTGTTCTTCTAGTTCAGACCTTGCCAGCCTTGGGGTTTGGGACCTTAGGTGTAGGCGTTGCAAATGGGGTTTCAGAAGCTATAGCAGAGCAACATCTGAATTCTTGGTGTGTCCCAAGGGGAAGACAATGCATATGCAATAAATTGCAGGTGGAGTTTCTGCTTTTCTTATCCCTCTCCCACTATACTCCCTTTAATTAAAACACCCCTGGAGGCTGTTCGGTGAGTGAGAACTCCTTTGGGATATTTAGGCAGTCAAAGCCCCCAAGGACAGTCTCTGAGGGATGTCTGCTTCCACGGCTATGCAATCCTGAATTGCTCGGTGTGACTGGAGAGCTCCCACAGGCACCTTGCTCGTGTGTAATGTAACAGTGCTCCGTCATGATGTCCTCCTTAACGGGGACAGGCAGTCTCCCTGGCATCCCTTGAGGGAAGGAGAGCAGCAGTAGATGTGTGGACAGGACAGTTCAAGCTTAATTATTTCTGGGCTGGTGAAATTTCCATGCCTGTCTTTAATTTATACCCGTTTGAAAGGCCAAGAGGCCTGGCCACGGCTCAGATCCTCCTTCCAGGGAGGGTGGAGTGGTTCTCATGACAGCGCTGCCTCTTTACAGACATCCCTGGGAAGAGCAGCAGGGACAAGTGGTTTTGGAGGTTTTCAATGCTCTTAGTCTCCGGGGTGACGTTGGGTGGAGGTTGCTGTGAGCTTGCCATGTTTCTCTCTGCTAGATCCCCCTCGCATCCTGACTCTGGAGGAGCCGGTGCTACACATGGACCACTGCATTGCGTTTGCAGTGCACGGGAACCCCGCTCCCACCCTGCACTGGCTGCACAACGGCCAGGTCCTCCGCGAGACAGAGATCATCCGCATGGAGTTCTACCAACAAGGGGAAGTGTCCGAGGGCTGCCTGCTCTTCAACAAACCCACTCACTACAACAATGGCAACTACACCATTGTGGCTACCAACCAGCTGGGCTCAGCCAACCAAACTATCAAAGGACACTTCCTTGAAAAGCCTTTTCCAGGTAGGATATTCAGTTTATCTCATCAGGGCTCCTTGAAATCTGAAGGTCTTGCTATGGCCCTGCCAGTAATCCTTGCACCTCAATAAGGCCTTGACAACCCAAGTTGGCTTTGTCTGAATAGGTTAGAAGAGGTGACCCCTGGCAGCCTCTTCTGACCAGTATGATTTTCCTACACAAGTGTACTTCGGTGTCCTATGAACTCTTTAATGCTGGGAGAGTTGCTAACTGCTTTAGACAATTTTATTTTGTAGCGTATTCTGCAGTGTATTTATTTATTTATTTAACGATACTTAAGAATTTCCATGGGAACAGGATGTAAGTTTGTCCAGTTATTTTGGATTTCCTTTTGGGTGCCCCAAAGATGTTGCTGAATTTTTTCTTGAGAAAGTGTTCAGCTGCGTGGTAGTCATAAGCTATAGAAAGGAAAAGCCTTTGAAGTGATGTAGCCCTTTGTTTTTTTTTTACTTCTAGCTTGCATTTGTGAAATGATTAAAGCTGGATGCAACGCTGTCAGGGTTGTTTTCTTTCCGAATGCTATATGTGCAATTCTAGGATGACAGGGCTGCAAAAGATGGGACAGCTCAATTAGTCACTTTGCATCAGTTTGCTGAGAATTCTTAACTGATTGCTTGGAATTCCCTGTTGTACTTCCTGGTGATTCATAGCTTAAGTGCAAAAAAAAAAAAAAAATAGCATTTGAGGACATGAAGATCCATCTCTGGGAAATGCTGTAGAGACTTTTGTAGTGGCCTGCCTGCTATGTAGCAGCATCTTGGTCTGTCCCCTGACAGTGCAACACCACGTTGGCCATCATGGAGTTAAGATCTGTGCTGCCTTCAGGAATGATGCCATGAGAAAGTGGCAGCTCTAAATTGGCCCCTGCAGCCCAAGAAAATCCAGCAAAATAGGGCGTCTGCTAAATATAGCAAAATACCAACAGTACTCTCATTTATTATTTATATCACACCATATATGTACACAGAGTTTTCCCGCAGGTCAAATATCATAAATGCAAACCCAAATCTCTGCCTTGAAGATCTGACAATTGAACAAATGAGCTGATATGGATGGGAGTGGAAAATTTGTATTCTGACTTCAAGGATGCTGCCTTGTTTGACTATCTGACCTATTTATGTTTCCTTGTGTCAGGGCAGAAGAGCTTATCAAATGTAGGTGGGTGAGGAGAGGTGCACAGTTTTGCAGTCTCAGCTCTGTCAGGTCCCACCTTAGTGACTCAATTTCCCCATCTGTGAAATGGAGGCAGCTCTTAAGCAGGTGCTGGAACTGCAGGAAAGGGAGGCAGATATACTTGTGCTGGAGAGCTGATTTTGGAAAGCGATTTGAGCCACGCTGTGGTGTGGAAAACCATGGTGATGTTTGAAGAGCATCTTGTGTTAGAAGCTCTGGGAGAATGGGGTTCTGTGAATATATGTAAAACATTGTCCTGGTGAATGCAGCTCCACCCACACCTCATGTGCTGTTGGTGTGGGGTGCTTACTGACCCTGAACCATCTCTCAGCAGGGGCTGACCCATTTCCTCTATTTCTTCTGATCCAAAGTCCCAAGCCATTCCTCACCCTGGCAGACCCTGTCAGCCCAATGCAGGATGTAATTTACTTTCCTTGAAGCTTGTTGCTTCGTCCACTACCACAGCTGACACATACATTCACTGCAGCTGACGTTTATAATTTCCCATTTGAAGGTAGATTCCTTCAGAAAATGCCACACATTGAAGGTTCCCCAGCGTGGCTTATTCAAGCCCCTTGTTGCATACAACAATTCACATGTGCAAGGGCTGTCACTACCCAGGGTGAGGTTATTAGTCTCAATTAATTAATGAAAGCACAGTGCCTGGAAGACTTTCTGTTGGCATAGGAAAGGACCTATGAGCATGTATTTTAGAACTCTCTGGTCAGAAACCTCTCACTGGTAAAAAGCCACACTGCTTTCCAGGCTGAGAGGAGCAAGGTGCTTTTAGAAACTGGGATCTGGGACATGTAAGCTCCATGCCATATCTGCCTTTACTCTGATGCTGCAGGGCAGTGGCTCCCAGGACAGATTTGTGTCATTTCCTTCAAAAATCTCATTGCATGTTGTCATTGTTATCTCTGCTACAGGCTACCAACTCCTTATTTAATCCACAAAGGTTAATGTAGCTGTGATGAGTGTTCAGTTCTTCGGGAACTTCTCACAGAACTCAAGTTGGCTGAAATTTCTTGGCTATTTTTTATGCTTGGAAAAATAGGGTTTAATGGAAAAAAACCCTTTTTGTGCATTGAATTTGCTTAGTCCAGCAGAGAAAAATGGAAAGGGGAAAACGTAGAAGCAGCAAGAATTTTATGACTAGACTCTGCCTTAATAGAGAAGAAAAAGTCTCCAAATAAAATATTTTTTTTCTTCTTTTTTTTTTTCCCCCCTCTTGCTAGAAAAAGCCAAGGAAACTTACTCATCTGCTTGACTTAAACCAAAAATATTTGTTCAGGTTTTTTCCCCTGGTTTGGAAAGCTGTGTTTGTCACCTGGGGTTTGTTTTACACTCCCTTTCCAAACCTCACCCATGCTCCAGTGTGAGCGTTTCAGTGTCCTTCCAGGAGCCCTCTGCCAGCAAAGCTGAGTAAACTCCAGTTAATATCGGGCTCAGTTTCTTACACGGGCGAGTGAATTGGAAGCTGATGTGATTCTCACTCTGTGTAAACTGAGTGTCACTGAGGGCTTTCAACCTTGCTGTCTGGGGCCTCGGCCACTCTGGAGCTGAAGGAGCTTTGCTGAATAGACTGGAGCAGTCAGCAGGCTGACAGCAGGCCTGCTGTCGCTGTCTCGGGCAAGAGGCAGCTCTTGGACAGCCACAGCCTCTGTGTCCAGTTCAGAAGCTATCAGCTGCTCTGAGTGGCTCATGAAAAGCAGGTCAGAGGAGGTCTCTAACTCCTGGCACCAAGCTGAGCTCTCCTCCAAGAAAGTTGGTCCTCATCCTTGAAGGAGTTTATCCATGGGTGCACACAGTCATGCAAGGCAAATTTGTTTCTCTCCCCTCCACCTCCATCCTGCGGAGCTCTGTGTGTCTGTTGAGCTTTGCCCGCCTGCTGAAAGCAGGGTTGTTTACCACTCACTCAAAAGTGCTACTTGTTCTCCATTTTGGCCTCACAGTAGTATCCCTTGCCTCCTCTTTCAGCCCAAGGTTCTCCATCCTGACCTCCAGCATGTCCTGCTGGCACATGCATCGCAATTTCCAGGAACAGTTACCCAAGAGGAAGACACATGAAAAGTTGTTTTCCTGGCTCTTTGGGGTGGTGGAGCATGTCTGAGGTGGGTGGGGAAGGAGACCCCTCTCCTTTGCTGTGCTGCTAACTGTGTTGCTTCTCTTTGTCCTTTCCACAGAGAGTACGGACAACTTTGTCTCAAGTAAGTGTCTCCTTGTCTTTTGAATACTGTGGCTGGTTTGTTTCTGTGGTTTCCAGAACCCCTCTGTGATTTGCATAGCAAAAAAGAGGAAGCCAGAGGCAGGCTGGTGAAGGTTGCACAAAGCTCTGGCTTCCCTGCGCATGAACAAGATTGTTGGGGAGCTTGTGATCGGCTCGGTAATCTCATGAGACTAGGAGATGTTCATCTGCCTCTAGCGGTTCCCCAAAGAAGATCCTATAAAGAAAATGATGCTTGGCTGTGGTGTAGGAAAAGGGATCTTCATTTCATGCAGACTGGGCTGCCTGCAACAACATCTCTCTGGTGTGTGCTGGGATGAGAAGCAGGACTCAATTCTGTCATGTTTCTTCAACAGATTCTTCCCTCCATCTCCCCAAAACACATCATATACCAGACACCACAAAAACCATTCAATTTACTGTTTCTTCAGATCAAGTTTTGCTGGAGTCACTTGTGTTTTAATCCTACTTAGCTCAATCAATTTCTGAAAACTAGGAAGAGGGCTCAAGGATAGTGGGAACCTATTCTAGCATACCAGGCACCCAAATGTTTCTCATTTGTGAGGCTGGAACAACATCAGCATAGTGCTGGTCTGTGTTTCCTCTGCTGATGTGCACAGGGAACTCTCTGATAGATGATTTGAGCCTTCTGAAACAGAAAGCTGCAGCCTCTTTTAGGGGTGAACTGAATCTCGTTAGGCCAGGCACTGCTGTTGGAGTGTGCTGGTGCCTTGGGAGTCCCATGGGAGCCACACCGAATTTTCTGTGTTTTGGTTTCAGTCGGTGATTATGAAGTGAGTCCAACCCCACCAATCACTGTGACCCACAAACCAGAGGAGGACACTTTTGGGGTGAGTCCTGGTCTCTTCTCTACAGAACTGCTTTGCATTCATTCCTTGTGATTGATGACTCAGTGTTTGTAGTTATCTGCTGTTTTGAGATGTTTGCAAGGAAAATCTCTTCCTTTATGGCTCAAGACAGCAATCAGAAGGATTTTGTGGCTTGTGTCAGGCAAGTAAAATATGGACACAAACCATCTGATCCTCTTGGGTCTGCAGTGTGGAACCAGGGAACTCTTTGAAAACAAGGCATCCTGTGAAGTCTCTGCTGGCAGGGTCAGGAATTCTCACTCTAAAAAAGTAGCACCCAGAGAACAAACAAGCAGAGAGTTGTGTGTTTTGGACTGTTATTGATCTGTTAAACTGAGCCTGGTGAAGGACCTGGGTTCAGTTTGGTTCAATTCTGTCAATGTCTGTTTGCCCTCTCTCCTGCTGTGCAGGACATGTCTAAAATGAAAAAGGAAAGTAAGTCTAGGGCTTGTCAGATCTCAGCATTGTCTTTCTTCTGCAGAATCCCGGTAGAAAAAAGAAAAACTGTGCATAAGTATTAGAAGAAAAAAATTAGCATGTTACACAAGTGCTCTAATTCTGTGAAAGTTTTAAGATACTGAAATCCTCGAGGTGTCAACAGAATAAGCGAAACTCAGTCCACCCTGGTTTCAGTTCTCATCTAACAGAAAACCTCCTTTAACTGAAGTGGAAGCTTTGAACAGTGAGGCTGGAGTAATAATGTGCACTGATTATTAAATATAAAGCACAGAAAACAAGCTGGGGATGAAAATAGAGTGTGGTAAAATAAAAATTTAAAAATATCATAACAAATGTACCAAGAGCAGGGAAAAAGGATTGCAAAATGAAATTACTTCTTCTTGGTTAAATGATGTATTTTCTATTACAGCAGAATTCAGTTTTGTAAAAGGAAACAGAGTCTAAATGCATCACAAGACCTTGTACGGAACAATTGGACACATGCCAGAGAAATTGTTGTTTACATCAATGCAATAAAAGTATTTCAAGCAAAGACTTGAAGGAATAAATATTCATAAATATTAAAATAAGCCTGGGATTGTAAACCCTTTAGGACAAGGAGGTTTTCTTTCCCTGCTTGTACACTGCTACAGTGGAAACACAGCTCCAGTGAAGGACTTGGACATTGTTGTAGTATAAATATTTACTAGTAAAATTACAATAAATAGAGAACCGTTAGAGGCTTTTGAAAAACTCAGATGTTTTACGGGGAAAAACTCCTTAGTTCTACTTAATTTCTTCTGTTTTCTCTTTGTGTTGTGTTACTTTCCCTCACTCTGTCCTGAGGGATGTTTGGATGGAGGCAGAATTGTGTTCCCAGATGAGCTTTGAATAGCTTTAGTGTTGTAAAGTCATGGCAAAGAGGTGATGTCAGGAATGGAAGCTTGGATTATGATGCAGTGAAGGGAGAGCCCAGGCATTGGAGCAGAGGTCTTTCTTCCCTGCAGATATATGGAATGAGAGGATGGGGAAAACTGGTGCTGAACAGCATCCCTGATGGGAAGATCCCAGACCCCCTCGTCCTGCAAAAAGCCTGTAATGCCTCCAAGCTGTGCCAGGGCCTGCTGCTTTAGCTTGTGTTTTCCTCCATAGCTATTATCCACAGGGCTGCAGCAGATGGTGTGAGCCTATAGAAAGGTTAACTGGGCAAGGAGGTGCTGTATTTCTGATTTAGACTCCTAAATCCCTCTGTGTTGATTCTAAGGCTTTTTTTCTTCCAGGTTTCCATAGCAGTTGGGCTGGCAGCTTTTGCTTGTGTCCTCTTGGTCGTCCTCTTTATTATGATCAACAAGTATGGCCGGCGGTCCAAGTTTGGGATGAAAGGTAGGTGCAGTCACTTTCCCCTAGCAGGAGGCACCTTCCAGGATTGCCCAGCTCTTATAGCACACGTGGAAAGGTGTTGTGGCTTTATTCCTACAAGACAAAGCCTTCTAAAGGGAATGGAGTCCTCTTCTGTTTGAGAGAGTAATGTAGAGGAAGGAGTGGGCTGGTGGTTCTCACCTGTGTGAGCTTCTGTGGGCAGAAGTGTGGATGTGTGTTCCTTATGAGTACATAACTGCATCTGCAGGTTGTCCAGGAGAGCTTTGGGCCTGCTCCCTCCAGCCCTGCATTGTGTTCAGGACAGCCTGGTCCTGGGTGAAAAGTGTTTTATGGACTTGATGGTGCACTGGCTGCAGAGCACAGGGTGTGCAGGAGAGGACAGAAGGATGTGAAATGGGTTTGAGTTCTGTTGGGATGGCAGGTGTAGCCCCTCTGTGCCTATCTGTGAGTGGGGACTAAGATGCTGCTGTCACTTTATGTCCATACTGGGAAGGCAGGGGTGTGGAAGGTCACTTTCTGATGACTCCCTGATGAAAGGTTCCCTCCACTGTGTCATGAATAATGACTTTATAAATTTATTTCAAGTGTCACTGATAGTGACTGGGAAGTGAGAAGGTGTTTGATGTTTGCCAGGCCAAACTGGTCTCTGTCCTACTGACGCCACTCTGTGATGTGACAGAGCCAATGCCAGAATTCTGTGCCATCTGCTTTTTGTGACTCTGCTGGTATCTCCAGCTGGGAAGCGTTGGTGGTGCCCAGTGAAGGCTGAAGGAAGAGCCTTCACATGACAAAGTAGTTCCCAGCCTAACTGGTGGCTCATGCACGCACTGTTTGACGCCAGGCTTTGACAAACACGAGCTTCTCCCAAGACTCCCGTGTCACAGCCTGTTTCCTGGCCTTGCTGTGGTCTGTGCTGCAGGGCAGGTTGATAGGTTTGGGAATGTTCCCTGCACTTGCCTAGGGCTTTGTTTCCTTCACGTAGTCATTTCCTGAGTGGGTCCAGATGGGATTCTGGCTGGAGTTTCTCCTATGCATCCTATGGAGACAGAAGACAGGACATTTAATTAAATAGTGAATCTTCTACACCAACTTAGAAATATTTAGTCCATATGTCCAATGATAAGAACCATCTGGCGGAGTGTACTGACTGGTGGGTGGAGTAGAGGAATGGAAGACATGGTTCCTGGGATCGATTCCCAGCTCTTCTACTGACTCACTTAGTGGCCATAGGCAATTAGCTGTCTTAACCTCTGTCTCTGCTCGAATTTCCCCATCTGTAAAACTGGGATGATGTTATGTGCTTTCTGGAGGGATTCGTCAGAACACTTTGGAAGCGCTTGGGCATGTGCCACTGATGGAGCTTTGAGATACAAATATGAAAAGGAAAAGTAACATCTGACTCTAGTGAAAGAATCAAAGAGGAGTGAAGGGAGCCTAATGCGAGTAATGAGTCTTGGTGAACAGATGCGTGTATATGTTTAGAGGTGTTTGGATAAGTATGTCAGGGGATATTCTGCATTCCTAGAAACTAGAAGGGGTGCCATGATGGGCCCTTGTGTGTGAAGTTTAACAGAGGGAAGATTGTTTAGCTAGAAATATCTGCTTTCTTCCTTATCATGCCGTGTTTCTTCCAATTCTGATTTGAAACCACGACCCTGCAAAGTTTCAACAAGTTTTATTGGCTTTGCTTGGAGAAATGGAGTTGACAGAGGACAAATACATCTTCAAAAGCAGGGAGATTATTAAAGTCATTATAGAGTCATGGTCACCACCATAGCCCACTCACACTGCCCAAACTCTGTTCTGCTCAGTTAACTCTTGGGCAGGAGGCATCCTTTACGGTGCCCAGTGTGTTATTGTTTACTAAGGAAAAAAAAAAATCCAAACCATGAGTCTTTTTGGGCAAGTGCATCTCTGATTCAGGAGCTGTTTTTTGCCAGCTGATATGTTGCCACTTGTTGTTGAAATCCCAGTTTGGCAGGCCTGCGGGAGCAGGTTTTTCCTGTTGATTTTGTCAGATGCAGAACATTGTGTGCTCGTATTGGACATGTTACCTAAAGCACCTCATGAGTTTTTCTGAGTACATCTTTTTCCTTCTGCTTCTCCTAGTGCTGAGCAGATGGTTTATTTCCTAGAGAGAGGTGAATGTGGACTGACAAAGTTGGGTGTCACGTTGGGTTGGGAAGGCTCCCTGGGCCAGCCTGCTGGATCGCCCACCAGCCTTAGAAGCTGAGAGTCCAACATCCCAGCTGCCTTTGCTGGAAATAAAGTCGTTGTGACTTGAGGGAGGGGAGACTCCGAGAGGGGGGGGTCTGTCCACCTTTTTCTCCTTCTGGCTGGTGGCACACCCTCGGGGCGCTGCAGCCCCGTCCTGCCGGAGCCAGAGGCGGTCGCTGATGCAGCAGCAGCAGCAGCAGCGGCAGCCAAGCGGTGGGAAAGCCCGCGGAGCCAGCGGTGCCTCCGGCGGGCTGCGGCGCTGGCACCAACAAAAGCTCCTTTGAGAGCGGCTCTGACGCGCTGCGCTCCTCAGCTGAGCTCGCCCAGCCTGGCTCCGGGCCACCCCTCTCGCCTTCCCGTGCTCCCTCCGGGGAGGGCATTCATTAGCACGGAACGGCGGAGGTCAGATCCCCTTTCTGGCCGCCTGTCGGCTTTGGCGGCTGTCGCTGGGAGAGGGAGCAGGGGTGGGCTGAGCTGGGGGGGAGCCGGGAGGTCGCTGGAGCTGGGGTGGTGGAGGCGGCGGGGAAATGGCAAACAAAGCTCCTTTTTGTGAAAAGTGGTGTTGCAAGAGCAACAGAGGCAGTGGAGGGAAAACCTCTGGGAAAAATGAGTGTTAAAACTGAGATTCGTTGAAGTTGCAGAAATGCAGCCGCTTGCTGAAGGGTATTGTATCCGGAGAGGGGGCTGGGATGCTTTTTAAAGCCTTGCATTAGTGTGGGAAAAAGAAAAGGGTCTTACCAAGCAAGAAAATGAAATTTGGAGTCCTTTGGTTTACTCTGTGTCCCAAGGGGGTGGGTTTTTTTGGATGGCATAGACCATATGGGAATAAGGAGCCCAATATCCTGCTCTCAGTCGCTACTTGCTCCAACGCTGGGGCCAGTGTCCCACGTTCCCTGACTGCCCACCCAAGGTGGAGGGCTTTACACCTCACCTCCTGGGGTCAGGCTTGTCACTGCAACCCTTGTAAACAGTGTCTTCCAATCCAAGTTCAATCTCAGCAGATGACAGGAAATGAAATTTTGTAGTATAATAAAGCCACATGCAAGTCCCACGACTAAGAAAAATTAAATTTCATGGAAGAATAATGATGGCACAGAAAAGATCTGGGGCATACAAAATGTTTGGATGGCACAGTGATGGAGACTGTAAATACTTGGGGTGATAGACTGAAATATATTCCCCTTTTACTTGCTTTCTGTTACAGTCGCAAGTGCCTCGGGATGAAGGACGTGTGCTCATGCATATCTGTGTGATGTACTCCTGGTGCTGCACAACTTCAATAAAAACCAAATGGAGTTAGCTGAGATATGCAGAGAAAGGTGCTAGAGAAAATCCAGAGACGAGCATTTGTGGTTTTGCTGAGATTAACTGTTTTCCAGGCTCTGAGATTAAAAACTACTTCGATTGTCCAAACAAGATTTTCTTCCTCGGGTGGAGCCAGTGCCAGCTGATGGTTCAGACTTGGTTACAGCTGGCAAAGAGTCGATTGGTTTTTAATCTGATTCCCTAAAGAAATAAGGCATGTGATCGTGCTGCCTCTCTGTGCACACACAAGTGTGTGTGCACGGCTCTGCCTGCCGGGATTTCCCCTTTCTGTGCTTCAGCTCCTGGATGTGCTGGCCAGTTCCGCCCAGAGGAGAGGGAAAAAGACTTACAGATGCCTTTGCAGGGATTATGGAAGTAAGGGAACTTCATGGAATCACAATTCAGGTGATGTCCTGCTGATAAAAATGCCTCAGGCCTTTCTGAGGGTTGGAGAATTCATATGGAATCTCAGCCTTGGACAGAAAAACACAGGGATCAGGCTTTCACAGGCTCTGCTGTGGTGGGCGGTGTGCACGTGTGTGCACATGCATATATGTGTTTTCTTTCTGAATAAGCAGAAACAGCAAGGAGGTGAGGGAGAACCAAATGAAAAGTAAACAAATACTGCCCACGCTTTCCGTAGTGTTTGAGGAATCCCACTGCTATCAGTTTATTTGATATTTGCTCTAATAGCCCTGATCAAAGTGCTGGCACTGCTGATGTGCATGTGGATGTCAGAAATACTTGCAGAGCTGTTCCATTGTAATTTAGTGTTAGTTAAAAGGTATTTAAAGCAGTTGTCTATTTGATTATGATTGGGGGCCATTAACATTTTTTTCCATAAACAGATGGTTACTGTCCGCTGAGTTGATTGCAGAACAATTCCAGAGTTCTAATTCAGGAGGAGCAGCTCCTGCAAAGATGTCTTGGATGCCTGGCTTTTTGCTTTTGTTGATTTGGGTTTTTAACTTCCTTTTTTAGTTTTCATCTTTTTTTTTTTTCCCTCTTTAGTTATGTAATTATTGCTACAGCTTCAAAGGGGGGAGAAAAAGAAAATATAACTATATATCAGAGCCATGACCTGCCTTTTCAGATGAGGCTTAATTCTGTCCCATGTTGCCTTGGCCAAGCATGGCTGTAATCATACACTGATATTATTTTTCCCCCACCCTGATTATTTGTTGTATAGGCATGAACAAACCCTCTGCAGCTTGGAGAGCCTGCACATCAAGGGTTAGCTGCTCAGGAGAAATCTATGATCAGAGCCCTTTCATTCCTTCCTCCTGGGAGCCTGCCATGTAGTGGGAGCAGGAAGAAAGAGCAAAGTACTATCAATCTGGCCCAGCTACAGGAGAGAAACAGCCATACATCAGCAGCCACGGCTAATTACAGGGATTTGGGCATGTATGGCTCTCCAGAGCAATGGACTGGAAATGGGAACCCATTGCTGCTGTGTTCTTTGAGCTGGGTGTGAGATGTGCAGAGCCCCCTGAAACATCTGAGCAGACAGGCTGCATGGGACTGATGGAATTCAGGGGTTCTCCTTGTTGGTATCCTTCAGTTTGTTTGCAAATACCCTTGATACACTTCTACTTCTCAATATTACTTGGGTTTATTTGCCTGGGAAGTGGATTGAAAGGGCATGTGGTTTCACTGGGGCTTCCTTCTATAAATACCTGTTTATACTCTGCTGAAGTGCAAGCTGTGCTATTTTTATGTTTATTTATTTAATGCCTTCAAGGTGATAAAGCACAAAGCTCTTTGTGCTCCTTAATATTGCTTTCTATGACTACCTGAAAGTAAGTTGTAGACACTGGGGGTCAGTGTCAGTCCCTTCCCCCAGGTAACAAGCAACAGGTCAAGAGGACAAGGCCTCAGGTTGCACCATGGGAGGTTTAGATTGGATATTAGGAAAAATTCCTTCACTGGCAGGGTGGTTGTGCATTGGAACTGGCTGCTCAAGGAAGGGGTGAAATCACTGTCCCTGGAAGGATTCAAAAAACATGTGGATGTGGCACTTAGGGACACATATAGTGGTAGAACTGAGAGTGTTAGGTTAACGGCTGGACTTAATGATCTTAGAGATCTTTTCCAGCCTTAATGGTGCTATGGCAAGTGTCTCACCCTCTGCTGTGCCATGCAGTCTGTAACTGGTATGGTGGCAGCAAGGGACAGCTGCTGCAAAGCCCTGGGTTCCTTGGCAAACCTTGGAGTAGTCCCATCTGTCCCCTGAGGTGCTGTGACTGTGACAGGCTTCTGCTTCGCCTCTTTGCAAAGGCAGATCCACTCTCACTCCAGCAGTAAAATGCCTGCACCCCTTGTCCCTCAGTCCCAGGTGGTGTTGGTCTGGTGTTGGTGATGAAGTGTGGGAGGTCACACTGCTCTGTGGTGCTGTCTGAAGGAGCAGGGAGCCACCCTTGGCTGCACAGGTGCATTGAATGACCCTGCAGGAGAAACAGTTAGCAAAAGGTCCGGATTTATTTAGATCTAGAAATAAAAAAATTCCCACTCCCAGAAGTATTAATAGGTTATTTATAAAGGAAATGTAAAGTGCAGTGACCAGCCATTATTTATTTTGGTTGCTTTTACAAAACCCAAGTGTCTTTTTTAGGCCACTGCTGAAAGCAGAAAAAAATAAAAAATCAGTGGTGTTCAGGTGACTCAAGAAGCCCCAAGCCTGCTTCACACCATATTCCTGCAGGCTCTTCCTCCCTGTGCATGACCTCCCTCACTCAGGGTGTCCGTGTTTGCTCGACCCCGGGTGCAGCACTCGCCTTGAGGGAGCCCCGTGGCAGAGCTGGTGTTTGCCCAGGGCAGCTCAGCATCAGCAGTGTCTCCTCACAGACTTTCACAAACACTTCTCACGTTGTGGTGTTGAAAGCTGCATGAGTGACCCTCATCTTACCTGTGATTCTGCATCAGCTGAGGTGCTGGAAGGAGATTGGCATTTATTTATTTTTTTTAGTTGAAGTGTCACATTTCCAGTGTCAGAGCATTGGCTTTTCCACCAGCAAAGCATTAACAATTGGCAGTGCTGGGGATGCTGCTCCTTCTAGCACTGTGCTGGCTTCTGCCTTTGTGTAAACCTGTAGGAGTGGGAGGGTGAGAATGAGCCATGGCTGCTTTCTTCAGACCATGGGGCTGGAAAGGTGTCCTTCACCCACTTGCCATCCAGGAGCAATTTAATTGCCCCAAGTCCTCATCCAACAGCTTGCAGCCATCTTTGCCACAGCTGTGAGATTGCCAGGCTCAGTCCCCTCAGCAGCCTCCCCAAAGCACCATGCAGGAAGTGCTAATCCTCCCAGGGCTCCTCTCCACAGCTCTGATGCTCCTGCCTGCCCTTTCCTTGTCTCCATGGCTCCAGCCTGTTTGCTGCTTGTTCTGATGGTGTCTGTCTGTCCTCATGTGGCTTTGCTTTAGTGAAAGATGCTGGAATGACAGCACAGAGCCAGAACAATTCTGCTGATCTCTAGAACAGGTACTACACGCAGCAGCAGGATAAGCTATTTTGTTTAACCAGTATGACTAAGTCTGATGAAGACCCACCATCTCCACAAACCTTGTGTCCTGTGCACTCTTGTGTGCCTCTCTGCAGGCAGCCAATGACCAGACAACTGAATGCCAACTTTGATGTGGCTTTAATAAGGTGCAGGGCAGGGCTATAAGAACCAGAGGACTTTAATATTTTAGTTGTGGTTTGTCTGTACTGCACTTGTCCAGTTATTTGAAAAAAATTTTGCTACTGCAAATGCTGCTAAGTGGTCCTCTGGAAGGATATCCCTGTTGAGTTTATCACCTCTTTCCCCTCATGATTTGCTGTGTAGGATTGTTGTTCATTTATGTGGTATTTAGCCAGGGATGCAGAGATCTGTCACTCTGTCCTTAAACACTGGAGCAGGAGAGCTTTGCACTCTGTCAGGGGACAGGTGTCTGCGATGTAAATGCAGGATTGGCAAGGGAAACCTTTGGCAGCTGTGAGGGCAAATGGAGAGAAAGAAAAATGCTGCTTGGTTTTGAACTTGGGATGAATGTGCTTGAAAGAATGCCTAGAACTTCAGAGGCAGTGGAATAAACTCCCGAGGGAGTGGATAAGAGCTGTCACCTGTTCAAGCTTTGACTGGTAAAAGCACTGGGGAAAGCAAATTGTAGAGAGCACTGGAGCATCTGATGATCTAATGGGCTTGTTCCATCTCAGAGTTCTATTTCTTGTGGTGCAATAGAGAGCCTGTTTGTGTCCAGGACAGTTCCAAAAACCTCCATCAGCAGCACCAGTATTTAGCATCTCTTGATGGAAGTGGGATGCTCAGGCATCTAATTTCAATCTACAACCATGCTATTAAAAATCAATGGACCAGAAGATAATGCCTGTACACAAAAGCAGCTGGGTAGTATTTTGTGCATAGGAGAAATAAATCACATTTGAAGTCTCATATTTTGTGTCTGAGGAGCAAGGGTTATAATCCAGCTTCTGTTTGAGACAGTGGTCTTCCATTTATGCCATGGCCTTGGATAATGTAGCAGAATAGAGGAATGGTCTGTTACCCTGAACTTGTGGTTCAGGAAGGGGACTCAGATTGTCACTCAAACTGGCCACAGGTCGTTCTTTGGACTCTGTGTGTGAGACACAGCTGTTGTCAGGGTGATTGAGGGGCACCATGCTGGGAATGATGCCTAGTACACCCCCAGAAACTCATCCCAGCCTAGTCATCAGCTGTCAATGTGCTCTGCTCCACACTCAGGCCGTGTTGCAGGATCTCCCCTCTGCTCTCAGGCTTGTGGCAGGAGAAGGGCTTGGAGCTGGGCATCTCTTGTGTCTCACAGCCCTTTTCTCCCTGTATCTGCTGGAACCTGGTAGCTCCAGAAAAGCTTTACTTCATTGCTTTGGCCCCACACCTGCAAGAGTTACCAGCCTCTTCTGGAAGGGACTGTTTCACATGAGGACCCTCACCCTGCAGCCCAGCATCTCATGTACCTTGGTGTTGGGGGGGTTTTGTGGCTCTGCTGACTGCACTTGGACCTTGCTGAAAGACTTGGCTTTGTGACCAGCAAGGGGTTTTCCCTGCCAAAAATGTGAGAAAGCCATGTTGGATCAGATGCCCATTTAGAAGTCCCTGGGCAGGTGCTTTTGCCACATCTGCCTTTGATGTCACTCAGACTAAAGCAGTGCATAGCTTCAAAAACTGCAGAGGGTGAAAAATCATACAGTTACAGCAAAGAAAAGGGATATGTTCGCTTGGACTTTGGATTAAAACCTCTTTAGCTTGCTTCTTGTTCCATGTGAACAACCTGTAAGAACTTCCATCTCCATCTTCTTTCCACACCAACTCATGTTTCATCCTCCCCAGCAAACCGCAAGCTCTTCCCAGCCTAACGCAGTCAAGAGTAAGACAGGAGGCTGTGAATCAGTGTGAGAGGAAGAACATTGTTTTCCTTCACTCTGTTTTTTCTTCAAAGTACGATTCACACGGCAGGGGCTGAGGTGCCCTGCCACAGCAGCCCCAGGGTGGGCAGTGCCAGAGGGGCTCTGCAGCTCATCCCTGTCCTCCTCCTCCTGCAGGAGCCTGCAGTGCTGAGACAGCTGCTGGGATTGGGATAGGGCAGAACTGGCCTTTGTTGCTGACAAGACCATTTCATCCTGGTGCACTAAAAACCCTTGTGACATCCCCATTTTCCAGATGGGTAATGAAAACCTGTGAGCAGGGCTGGCGCGGCGGCTTCCGAAGCACTCCCCTGTGGAGCTGTGTCCATTGGTTTGTATCTGCTGACAGGGCTTAATAATCATTACTCTAAATGGAGCTGGCACTCAGGGAGCCAGGTAAAGACACTGCTGCCCTGGGGCTGAGACACATTTCTCACCATGTACTGGAGAGATGGAATCGGACATGGAGATCCCCATCTGGATGGGTCGATTTCTGCCTCTCCTTCTCCTAGGCTGCACAGCAATTCAGGAGATGCTGGCCACATCTCCTCATCCCTTGTTCAGGAGCCTCTTGGCACCCTCTCCTGGTATCCGGGATGCTCCAAGTCTGACCTAGGGGCTCCCGTGTGTCCACTGGGCCACTGCTTTGGAAAGAGCAAAACAGAGCCAAGTTTTCGCCAGTCAGGAGGTGCATAGTCCATGCAAAAAGCAAAGCATGTCTTTATCCAAAGTGGCTGTAGTAATGATATGAAAAAATGTACCTATAATTTTGAGGTAACAATCGTCTTAGATCAATATTTATTCTTATTGATTACTTAATTTCTCTAGCAATTTTTCATTTCGTTTTTGGGTAAATTCCCATTACCGAACAAGTGCGCACAGCAGTGGGATGTTGCAGCAGGCCTGAGTAGCTGGTAAAGAACTCTGGAACAGCAGGGCAGACACTCCTGCTGGTGGGGTGCAGTTCTGGGGAACTGGCTGCTGGGACCTGTCAGGAGGATGTGTGTTGTGCTGGTCTCTGTGCTGGTCACCAAAGGTGTTCTGGGGCTGGATCCAGGGGCAGGGCATGTTGCTGCCAGAGAACTGCTCAATCTGTTTATTTAAATTAACTCATGCTGTGCTTTTACATCCCACCCCCTTGGTTGTTCCTCGCTGGGGCTGTTGCAGCTGGCTCTTCTGCAGTGCTAAACAAGGGCAGGGATGCAAACCTTTCTTCATCCCAGCCCAGTCCTTCCAGCACCGCCATCACATTTTTTTGCTGTTGCCCTTTGCTGAAGCTCCCTGGTGTGGGAGTCTCCTCTCCCTGCATCCAGAAAGGTTGAGGATTAGCCCAGGTTTGGTCCCCCAGTGCTGGATGGGGACACCTCCTCCCTGTGCAGAGCATGGGCCCGCTGTCCTGTTCCCCTGCAGGCCCATAACTCGTTTGCAGCCTGTGGTCACTGCAAGCCCATCTCGACATTTACTGTTTTCTGGGTTCCTGCCTCCCAGAAAATTGGTGATTTATCACCAAAACGTGTTTTTATTTAATATTTAAATCTTGGTTTTCTTACTTCTGCGTGTGTTTACTGGCTGGGGGATGCATTGCCCCTATGACTTTGTGCCCTTGGTGCCTCTTGACTTAGGAGGAGGCAGCTGAGCTGGTGGGAATGAACCAGCTCTGCTCAGTCACAGAGCCTCATATCAGCAGTGGCTTCAGAAATTATGATGGTCCCAGCAGATCCCTTAAACAGACACACATTGCCACGTGGACTGGCTTAAAGCTCTGCCATAGTTATGCCACCCAGACTGGCACTAGCAGGGAAGAGCACTGTAAATCAAATTTACTGTTAGATTAGTATGAAAGTGCTCATATCCAAGCTAGTTTGAATTAATTTTTCAAGAAAGTTTTTCTCTGAGACATCATCAAATATATTACAGTCTTCATTGACTAATTTTGTAATTCAATCAGAGGAAAATAAGACATTGAAGGTAGTTCAGCATGATTTGTTTTTATACCCCAACTGCTTCATCCTCTTGATTCCACTATCATTTAACTTCTTAAATAATTTTTTTTCCTTTGATTTTTCACTATAAATTTAAAGTTAGGTTTATTAATTTATTCTTCACACCAACCAGGATAACAAATACAAGTTTTATGCATATACATGTCTATAAAGGGAAAATTCTTTACAGATTTAAAGAGCTTCTGCCTTCTTGACAAGTTTCTCAGCCTGGAATTAAATCGGCTGCAGTGTTTGGTAATGAGACTTCATGCCTTTTGGGCTGCTGAGTATTTTTCTGAGTATCCTGCTCAGGTCTGTCTCTCTGTGTGGGACAAAGACAGGATATTGCTGTATATTTCAGTAATAATTTTCTTAGCTATTTTAACTATGATCTAATTTTCTTTCTCTCTGTTTTTATTATTTTGGTTTATGCTTTAATTATATTTAAGGAGCATTAATTCTTCTATATCCTGTTTGTTCTCAGCCTCCCTTGATCTAAGGAATTGTGATAGAAATTGAAATTAGATACAGCCTTTTACTTCTGAATGTCTGCAGAAATCCCATTCCACCCTCCTGCTGCAGGGCAGCTTGATTTTAGCTATTTCTTCCTTTTTTTATATTGTTATTTAGTTCTTAATAGCAAAACATATTGTCTCCACCATGTTTTTTTTCGATCTAAATTCATTATGCTGCTGTTGCATTTAGGAGCGATTTGGGCTTATTCTCTCTGTTTAAAGATTTCAAGTAATGCTTCTTGGCTGCTGCTGTCTGTTAGGTGATATTGGAGTTAATGGGATGTCAGCATCTGCCAAAACCCCTCATCAGCACAGCACACCTATTCCACTCTGGCATATTAAAGCTGCAGTTGTTAGGGTAAAGCAAGGCACTTTCCTACCTCTTGCTAGGTATAGGCAAAGGCATTGATTTAAGTTCTGCTGAACTCGCTGTGATCAGGTTGCACCAAAAAAAGTCACTTCCTCTTAAGTGCATCCCAGTGGAAAAGCTGGGATCCGTGCTGGGTTCTGGGATGCTTCAGCAAAAGGTCTCTCACTTGGGTTTCCGTCTGCCAGAGCTTTGCCGGTTTCAGATGAGCGTTTTGGGACCAGCCTTGTGGGCAGGCTTTGTGTTAATTTGCCAGAAAGAAAGGAAGTTCTGCTTTTCTGCTAAAAGAGGAGAGGTGCTATTAAATTTTGTTGATTGAGTATTTTACTAGGATGTGCTGCTGGGCCTTTGAATGCCTGCCAGGTGCCTCTCCTTTTTTTTAATACCTTATTTTGTTATTTCATTGAGGCAAAACCTAGCATTTATTTACCTGGTATTAGACAGCTTGCAGAAAGCTGTGTAAGCTCTCCTTTTGCAGAAGGTACATTAGTTCAAATTCCTGGTTGCTGTGCTGCTCTGCTTTGATACCTGCCTTTGGAAACTTTCCTGGATGCAGGCAGGGAGGCAATGTGCTGTCTGAAACTGTGCCTTGAGGATGAATCCTGGCTTCCAATCAGTGGCAAAAATGTATATATTATCCCTGGATCAGGCATTACCTTTAATTTTTTTTTTTATTTTTACCAAAACAAAAATATGTGGTTTTCAAAACCATCAGGCTTTTGTGCAAATTCAGGATCCTCTAACATTCTCTGTTCTTAGTGGAGAACCTTTAGTTTTGAACTCAGCACTTGAGTGCTTTTCCCAGGAGCCATTTCCAGGTATTTTACTGTCAGAAGTCGGTGCTAAGCTGGCATGTACACACAAGGCCCTGTGTGCTCCAGGACCTCTGAACTCTCTTCTGTGGCACACGACTTCTGAAGGCATTATGGCCTTTGCAACATCAGTATCTGCAGTGCACTGTGACATCCAAAGATGTTGGGAAGTTCCAGGCAGGGAGATGTGAAGAAATGAGTGTGTGGAAGCAGGAGGGAGAGGCAATGCAGCAGTCCAGGCTCTTATTGGACAAATTCTTCATGTCACCCTTACCAAAGCAGGTAGGGAAGGAGCAAACTCCTCTCTCTTCTCCCGTGGAGCACAGGCATGGAGGGTGGAGATACAGGTGGGGAGGGGCTTTAGGAAGCTGTTAATAGCTGGTGGTAAGTGCCTATTTGTCTGTGTGGAGCTTCAGAGCCCAGGAGTGGCTGGAGCTCCCATTTGCCATTGGGCAGGCTCTGTAAGGATAAATAATCTTGGCTGCAATTTGCACTAATGATTTCCTAGCATGCTGGCACGTCTTGATCAGTGGAGGAGGAGGGAAAGCAGCGCTTCTGGCTTTTTTTGGGGTGTGAATGGGGAAGGCAGGAGGAGGCTGGGGAGAGGAGGGAGCAGCGTTTCCCATTTTGGTTAGGAATGTGGGAGATGGAAGGTTGGTGTTTGAATTTTAATTTCTTTTATTGGTCTAGTAAGGCAGTAGCTGTGGGAGCTGCGTTACCCACGGATGTGGCTCCACTGTGCAGGCTGCAGTCCTTGAGAGTTTTACTGAAAGATGTTGTCTTGATAAAGAGGTTTGGTTGGTGCACAGTCCAGCACAGTTCTGTCAGGTTAAATTATTGAGAAGATATATATGACTGTCTTGATTAAGAAGGGATAGAACAAATGCAAAATACAGAAACTTACACTAGTGTAGAGCAGGAGGCACTGCATGGAAACCCACAGTTAACCTCATGTCTCCATCACAGTCAGATCAGACTCAACAAAACCATCTCAATACCTTCCTGAATTATCACAGTTTGAAGATTTGAATTTAAACTTACTCATTTAGAGCCTGGAAATAGGAGTGCACACTCCTGCATGTGTTTTGAGTGAACAGAAGCACTGCAGGCTCTGTGCTTGTGCCTCCAGCTGCAGCTGTTGAAGAGCAGGGGGTCAAACACATTATGGTACCAAGTAAAATCTTCAGGATATCAAGCTGTAATTTCCTAGAAGCTGTAGGCTGAGGGAAATGTTTCTAGTAAATATTGGCTCCTGGAGGATAAAGAAACTGCAAGTTCTCATCTCTCTGAGGTGGTTTATCCCTATTTCTGGGGTGTATCACAAATGCACAGATCAGGCTTTTGCTGTGGCTCTGCCTTCCCTTCTGCCTCAGACTTGGGAAATGTGGGCTGGGAGGTGGGGAGATGCTGTGTGTGCCCTTCTGGAGGAGTGAGGACCCAAGGATGCACCCGTGTTCCAGCCTCCATCAGCTGTGACAGCAGCTCTGAGACCTGCCATCTCAGTGGTACTTTTTTTTTTTTGTTGGGGGTGCTCCTCTTACCAGATTAGCTGAGCTTTACTGAGAAAGCAGCTGGCACATAATTTCATTACTGGCCACCTGTTGAGAAGTACATATGTGCCAGCATTTTTCTAAGCATAGTAGTTTAAAAAGTAGCAAAGGGAATTAATATACAAATCCTACTGAAATTCTTCTAACATCCTTTGTCAATCCTGGGTTTAATGTCTAACGAGTGCTGGGGTGTGTATGATGGGAGCAGGGGATGGTACTTAATGAAGTGTTTCGTTGGAGGAAAAGGGCTTTACTCACAGTAACTCAGTGGGTAAGTTTGCAGGGTCTTGATGAGAAGACTGGGACTGAGAAGGGCTCAGGGAGAGAGACAGGCTCCCTGCTGTGACCAGCAGAGCAATGAGCCATCCAGAGCATGCAAGGGGCTAAGGGTCAGCCAGGTAGAAATGATGCCTTGTAGACTGTTAAAATACCATGGCTGGATTTTTGTTTATCCTCTGCTAAAAAGTCTGCCCTGGACAGTTCATCAGTTGGATGTTGGAGTAGCTTTTGCAGAGGCTTAATGAGACAAATCACTGCAGACTCCTTCCACAGCCACCCAGGGAGGGGTGGGCTCCTCATTAGGTGGATGCAGAAGCATTTGGAGCTGCATCTCTCTCACCTCTGGTGGCAGAAAGAGCCTCAGTACCATCCCTTAGACTTGGTAAAAGACTGGGAGACCCAAAGATGGAGCATGCTGAGGGCAAAAGCATCCTGAAATGCTCTTCTGAGCATCTCCTTTGAAGGGCAGGTGTGAGTGCTGACCTCCTGCATGGCCTTCAATTAGCACAGGCTTGCCACAAAACGGGACATGGGAGCTTTGGAAGAAGTCTAAGTATCTTTGGAGATGTATGTTCCTGGCAGATCTCTGGTGTCTGCTGGTGAAAAGTGCTTCCTGTGCTTTTTTACTGCTCTTTGTTGGAGATTGTTATTATTAAACTTCTTTGTTATGGTGTCAGCTAGAAGAGATGAGATGTGAAGGAGGTTACATTATCAGAGCCTTCTGCAAGCAATAAAAGGTAAAAATGAGAGATTAGAGATGTTTTCAGAAGATGAATAGACAAAAAGCAATGGCCTGAACTTCAGGAAGATTTGTACATGGGTTAGGAAAGGCTTTGGTGCATAGAGGAGGATGGTGTCCAGCAAGGGGGAATTCAGGGTGTGGACTAGAGAAGTGGAGCCAGGTTTCCAAGAGGTTTTGTATGCTGTGACCCCAAGGGCCCAACTCTCTAAACATTTCTCTGCTGTGAAGGACAAACTCCCTGCAGAAGGTGGCAGAGGGCTTGTGTGGAACAGTGCTACTGCCCATGGGGCAGAGTGCTCGTGGTAGCTCCTGCCTGCACTCTCCTCTTTCTCTTTGGAGCTTGCCTTGCTGGCTGCTCCCTGCTCCTGCCCTGTTTCCCCCTGCTGTCAGGCACTTGGTCCAGCTTTCTGACTGGGGAATTTTCCTCACCCAGGGAATTGGCCTACACCCTTTAGTGCAAACTCTGAACTGCTCTGGGAGGCTCACACAGCACGTTGTTGGCAGCTGAGCTGCAGCCCCTTGGATGTTTTTCTCCTGACAAGAGCAGCATGTGGGGATTTTCTGATACCACCCTGTGTGCTCTGGTTGTTCCCTGAGCCCGAGTTAGTTATGGCAACTTTGAGCACACTCTGCCTTGGTCATCTCACTGGTGGACGTGGGTATTTCATGCAGGAAAACTTTCTTTTTGTTTTATTTATTTTTTTTTCTTTTCTTTCTCCCAGAGAATGAGTGAATTAAGCCATGTGTTTACTACCACTTGAGCAAAGTGGTCCCAGGCTGGGCCATAAGATATACGACTGGTGTTTAAAATTAAGAGAGCAAACATCAACAGAGAAAACTTGAAGAGGGAAAAGGAGCCTGGGTAATGGAATTACATTACTTCCATGCTAATATGACCTTGGAGATGGTCTACTGCTCTGCAGGGATTTAGGAGAGTAATGTGTTTGATAGCATCATCGGAGAGGGTCTGCATTTATCTGAGCATATTTATATCCAAGCATACATATTTCTGTGTATGTGCACGGTGCTTATTCTTTCAGTTTATCCTGTTTTACCCATAAATCTCTCCTTGGGACCCGGGGATGTGTTTCAGGTGATGCTTTGGGGTCCTCCTGCAACGGGTTGAGATGCTAGAGAAGGACTTAATGCCTTCTTTAAACTGCCACCTGAAAAGCCAGAATAAAAACCATTGCACCCCTTAAACAGTGGGACCCCCCTCAGGGATTAGATCTTCACTCCTTAGTCTCTGTTGGAGGCAGGAGGGCAGGGGATTTCAAAGGAAGAAGCTGCAATTTGCTAATGTGCCCTCTTTGTGCCATTATTAATGTGGAGAGGAGCAGCAGCACCTCTTTTTCTCTCAGCTCTTGGGGTCCCACACCGAGATGCATCGATTGTTGAGGTATCTGAGGCTCTGGCTTTAAATGGAGAGATTTCCAGATCAGTACCTTTTTGGATACCTGTTGGTGGCCAGAGTGCTGTGGTGCTGGGCAGGTTATAAATTATTAAAATCAATCTTTTATAATCAGCAGTCGCAGTAGAAGTGAGTTATAATGAAATGGGTCCAGCTGTTTACAGACAGGCAGTGTGGGAGAGGTGAGAAAAGAGCAGAATTTTCCTTGTACAAAATGATCTGTGGGGAGCTGCTTCTCTGGGTCAGGATAACCAGAAATGTGCAAGCATCAGGGGCATTTCATCATTCCCTCCAAACTCTGTGGCGCTTAGCTTTGTTTTAGGCAAAAGCAGGGATTTTTTGCCTTTTCAGCTTTATTTTTTGAGGTCAGTTTTCATTCTGGAGGATGTGTGCAAATAGTTGTTATATTAAAAAAAAAAAGAAAAAGAGACAAGTTCATGGTTTAGGGGGAGGGACAGCCTTGGGAGCTTTCTGCATGAGAGTGGCAATTTCTCAAGAAGAGCAGGTAGCCCTTCCCAGTCTTCCTAGGAAATAAAACTGGTGTGAAGGGAATGAGATGACCCTAATGGCTTTAGTGACTAATGAAGCTGTGGAGTGGATGTGGTTTCTGCTGAAGCTGCTTTAGCCACTTTTTTTGGGGCCTTCTGCTGATGAAGAAGATTCTTTGAGTGTGGCCAGTTATAAGCCCACTCAGCATCCTCAGTGCAGCTGGGTTCTCCCCAGTCACCCCTCACCTCTGCATTCCCCAGGTCCCACCTGTGGCTCCTCACCTCTCAGCCCCTCATGTCCTTTCCTGTGAAATGCAGCTTTTTGTCTTTTGTTTTGACATAGTTTAGTTTTAAACATCATCTAGTATGATGTTTAATGCTGATGGCCTACTACAATGATTCTGTGACATCTGAAGAAGGGGCTTTGAAGCAGCTGGTTTGGGGCTGATTTGAAGGGGCTGGTTTGGGGCTAGTTTGAAGGAGCTGGTTTGAAGGAACTATTTTTGGGCACCCTGGGCTTGGCTCTGAACTGACTGTACCTCCTGTGGGTGTAGGCAGCATATAGGGATGAACCTTTGCTTGCAGTCCATAAAACACACAATAGAAACTCCTATCCACATCCAGGCAATTAAAATGTCTACTCAGTGCATAAAAGAATCTAATAATAATAATAATGGTGAAATTAATGAGATTTCAGATGTCTTTGTTAACTGGCCTGGGTTTTTTAAGTTCAAAGATGCCTCGTGTTGTAGCCCCTGTGAGTTGGGGAGTTTTCTTCCCCCAAGTGCTTCAGACTGTGATGAAGGTTGAGCATCCCTGATCAGGCAGCCTGCGTGGGGTATGTCTCATCATAAGGGAAACAGGCATTAGTCAAAATGCAGCCCGGAAGGGACGAGAACAAATTGGCAAAACACTCTGCCTGATGCCTTTTGGAAGGAATTCAGAGAAGAGCAACTAAAATGATTAAGGTTCTGCAGGGAATGTATTGTAAAAAAAGATTAGGAAAAAGAAAAACTAAATATATAAAATGCAGCTAGACCAGATTGAAGGGAAGCAATCCCCAGCGGTGCATATTTAGAAGAGTGGAACAATGAAGAACTAAAAGGACTATTTAGGATGCTGGAAGGAAAACATGGGGTATATAGAATCAATTAAGCAATCAAAAACCCGGGGGCTGCATATCTAGGTCCCTTTTCCAAAGGAAAGAGGCTCTGGCCTCTTTGGAGCATGTAAGAATCTCTGAAATGGATGCTGCAGGCTTTGGAAGGTTTTCAGTTGGTCTGGAGGCAGGGGGGGAAGGTGACAAGTGCTCACCACCTGTCACATGTGTGGAGGTGTCCTCACTGAGGTCCCTGCATGGGGGCATGTGGGTATGGAAAGCTCCTGGGCCCGTTGGACTTTTCTTTTCTCCTTAGATAGTGTGGAGGGGTGGCTGAGCAGGCACCCAGCCCTGGACTGCCTCCTCCCTTCCCTGCTGCTGCACGAAATAGCAACCTGGAAGGTGTGATAGGGACAACTGGCTGCAGTCTCCCTGCCTTGGCTGATTAATTAACTCTTCAGATTAATTTCCTTCCTGATTACCGCTTGATTAATTCCTCCTAACTCTGTGAGACCTCCTCACCACTTAATCCTCTTTATAAGCCCTCAGAGTGCAATGCTTGAAGTAAACATCAAGCAGGAAAAAAAAAGCAAACACTCTGAAATGCAAACACAACAGTGCTGCCAGCAGGACCCCTTCCTGTGCCAGGAGCTGGCCCCCGTGGGCTGCCCCATGGCTCCCTGCCCCAAGGGCTCCTCCACACTCCCCTCTCCTCTGAGCCCCACTCTTCTCAGCGATTCTTCAGCGTGTCTGTAGCAAATTGCACAATTTCACTTGTTGAGCCTGATAATTAGTGACAATATCCCGGTAATTTGCAAAGGGGGCAGGAGGAGGGAGCTGTGCTCAGCTGTGTTTGGCAGCAGGAGAGGAGGTTTTTTTCCCTCATCTCATCATTAAAAGGAGCATCTGAACTCATGAAGCAGCTTTTGATGTAAACTCGAGCTCGAGATACTGTGTTGGCCATCAGGGTTTGTGCTGTGTCACCACCCAGACCTGAGGTGTGGGGCAGAGAGGCTGGGGATGATGGTAGGAGCCACCAGCTCAGAGAAGAGGGGTGGGAGGTTAGTGAGGACACCAATTTGTGGGTTTTTGGTAGTGCAGGGGGAGGCAATGGGGTCAGAGAGAGGCGTGATCAGGTTGAGCCTTGGCTTGAGTCTGAACAATCCACATGCAGAAGGCAGCAAACCTGATCCTGCTGGGAATTTTTAATTTCATTTTAATTTTTTTTCTATTCCTGGGCATCTATTCCCAAAGGCCTCTAGATGCTTTAATAAAATATAAGTAAAAACATAACTTATGATGAGGAAAGAAATGCAGCCAAATGAATCCCCAAACAGGAACAAAAGCTTTTCCTCATCTTCCCTACACTCAATAACCCAGTGTTTACCCCTGGGAAACATAATGCTTAAAGAGCAACAGCACTTTCTTGGACATTGTTTTTGAGGAATGTTTTGTGGCTGGAAACAAAGCTGTAGTATGCACCAGCTAAGTTCTAGTGAATTTGTTGTTCTTGTGACCTCAGCTGCAATGGACACAGGAAGAATGTTTTGCACCCAAGAGCCAAGCTTGCTTTTTTGTTTCATGGCTGTACAGCATGTGTCATCCATAAACGTGACCTAAACTAATGAATTTGGCTGCGTTTGAACCAGCAAGTGCAAAAAAAAAAATAAAGATGGTGTGTGTGGATAGACGGACAGGGAATGATTTATTTCTGTGTTGATGGAAAACAAAAGCAGATCATGGAGGTTTTTGGGGCCGAGGCTGTTCCTAGTCTGCAGCCTTTGCTGCCTCGTGCTGCCCTGTGCTACCTGGTGTATTGCCACAGTCGTGATGTTTGAATCTGTCTTTAGATCTGTTGGAACCAAACGACTGATGAAGGAGACTGCACAAAGAGAATCTATTCTCATATCAGAGCTGCTTTAATCACAGCCCTCCAAGATTATTTCTGTGCACCCGATAATCTTTGGCCATGAAGTCACTTGGGCCTGAGATTGTTTTACTCTATGGTCACTGCCTCTAAAAAAGTACTCATTTTGGCTGTGTGAGCTGTGTTCTAGGTGGCATATGACAAATTACAGCTGTGCTCTGCTGCTTTAGCTTGCATAAGTCTGCAGCCCAGCCTGGGGTTCCCTTTGGTGCAGTGTCCCAGTTCCTGAATTGCAGGAACAGGTTAATGGTCGGTGTTGGCTGTTTCTGAACTCTTGTGATGACATTCCTGCTGGGATGGGGTGAGGAAGAGATGGAGCTGTCCCCATAGCCTGCATCTTGGCATTCAGCAGCATGGGAGCTGAGCATGGCTGAAGTGTCTGGCCTGGGAAGTCCCATTCTGAGTAAATGCAGGTGGTGGTGGATTAGGAGGCCTGAATTGGCCTGAATTAAAACCTCCCTGTCCCCCTTGTCATCCATTTGGAGTTGAAGCAAAGGGCACCTTCAGCCCCCACTACACTCCCTGTTTTCTAGGTACTGTCACAGCCTAGACAGTGATTGTCCTTGTGTGATCTGTAGAAATCTCCTTTTGGGTGCCAACAGGCAGAGTCCTGTATATGTGACTTTTGTATGCTTGACACATTGTTCATTGTAAAAAAAAAATTCCCTTTATTTGCCTTTTAATACCACTATTAAAGCTTTACTGCCAGCTGATCTTCAATTCCTACAAGGGATGGGGGAGAGTAAATTGGAATCTTTGATCTCTTTTGCTCTACTTTCTCTGTCCTTGTATCGTCTTTAGGGCTCGATTTCCTTAGCTGCAAAAAAAGTCAATATGAAAGTAAGAGGGCAGGGGAAAAAAACTCCAGAATTTATTTTTGTAGTGATGAAGGGATTGTGCATCCCAGCAGCAGTAACAGCCTTGAAGCCTGTCTGTGGACCAGAGGTGTTCCCAGATGCATGAGGAGGGGGAATTGTTTTCTCAGGAGGATAGCTAATGCTAGGGACTTCCCCAGCAGTTTGTCTGGGCTAAGAGTGTCACCTGGATCAGAGGAAAATAACTTCTGAAAAGGGAGAAAAGGGGAAAAATGTCTATTCTTACTAAATGCTGAAAATCTAGCCAGAGGCAGCTGGAATAAGGCTTGGTGGAGCAGCGCTGGCACAATTTTTTGGTTTCCTACGCAGCTTAGAAACAGCAGCAAGAGAGAGCTGAAAGGCAGACTTGTAAGGAGGGTGGTGAGTCTGGGAGAGAAGGGAAAGAACAAACCAAAAAGGCTGGAAGAATTTGTGGTTCGTGCAGAGGATCCAGATATGCACATAAATAATTGTTGAGCAATGAAACTGTAGTTTTAAATGATGTTGCTTCCAAAATCCTCAGAAAATGTGCTTCAGTGCCGAAGGAAATTTCTCATTTTGTAAGGTGACCAGAGGGCAAATGCACAATTCTTTTGGTACCACATTGTATCAGAGCCTCCCTCTGCACAGCCCCCTCCCTCCATCCCTCATCCTCAGGCGATTTCACCTCTGTAGAGATGACTTAGCACATGAGGGATGTGGAGGGATTGGATTCTAATCAGATCATTACTGCAGCTGTGAAGAAGTATAATTTCCCATCCACAAGCCATCACCTCTTTCAGCATCTTCTTTATTTATTTCTAAATAATGTATATATATTTCCCCCCCAATGTGATCAAAAATAAAATCACTCTGTTTAAAAGGCAAGAAGAGAAGTAAGTCAAGTTTAGACAGGGTGAAAAACGCTCTTTTCTTCAGAACCAAACTTTTGCAAAGACCCCAGATGATTCAAAATTTAGTTCTGAGGTAGACACATTCCGTCTTTACTGCCAGCTAAATAATGTTCAATTACATCCAGAATCCTGGTATTTGACTTCTCTGTTTAGCACAGTGAGCTTCTGTGGCCAAAAGGGAACAGAAGGGATGGGAAGAAGTGAATATATTGAAAAAAAACCCCAAGTGCATCAAACCCCAACACCAGTGCGGCTGTAGCAGTATGGCTTAGCACACAGGCAATACTTTTAGTGGTGTGTGTTTAGCCTAAGCTTTATCACCAGGTTTTGGCCAGTGTTCTGCACTTCTCCAGGCGTTGGTGACATTTGAGAGGAACTCCAGAAAAGGTGGTGGTTTATGAGCAGAAGGTGCAACAGGAACCTTGAGCACCTCTAGAGATCCTGGAGCTATAACAGAGAGCAAAGCCTTTGGTAGGTGTGTTGGCCTCCTGTTCTTCCTTGCCATTAAATCATTGCTTCCAGGCACAACTGACTTTTGCTTAAGTCTGCACTGCTAAGGGACACTGGCACTGGAGAGTATCAGTCCCCAGATACCAGATTTTGAGTGATGTGGAGTGGGGTGGTTGGTTTTGCTCTTTCATGCCTCTGACTTGCAGGTAATCCCAGCGTGGTTTCATAAGCTGCCCTGGAAAGCATTTGAGCTACAGTGTTGTACTGATTCCATAGACAGAAGCTAAATGCTGCATGTATGGCTGAGGAGCATTACATGGTGTCAGCTATAATCTGGATCAAACAGTTGAAACATGACACGTGCAGCTGTTTGGCAGACAGTGGGGTGCTGCTGTCACCCAGTTTTGGGGAAGGATTCTGACTTCCTACACAGACTCAGGGAAGAAAGTTTTCATGAGATGCTGGAGAAACTCTGGAGCAGCCAACACTTGAGAGAAGATTTTTTTAAAACTTCACAGGTGGCAAAGAGCTCCAAAATATCTGCTAGTATGCAACTAAGCAGGAACAGGAGGACAACGATTGCATGAATCCGCTGCAGAGGCAAGTTGTTGATGCAGAGTGATTGCAGGGACTTGCTGTTAATAGGTCTGCCTAACAGCATCCAGCTTCTGGGGCTGAAACTTTACTCTTTCATGCATAAGTCTTGCTCTGCTGGCAGTAATTTTGCAGGCTGTGGCTCCATCCTGGACTGTCAAACCACAGGATCTTCTTGGTGAAAGCCTGAGTGCACGGAGCTGCATTCATGTATGTGTACTCTCAGGTAGCTGTCTTGGAAGGGCATCGTCCTGCGAATGGAAATACAGATTTCTGTGTTTTGAGGCATCTGCTAGACAAGGTTATGGCTTTGTGTGTTTTCAAAGGACAAGAGGAAGAGGCTGGAGTGGGGAGATCATGCTGGGTGGCTTGAGAGTGCTTTGCCTGCGTAAAGCTGTCTCAGCAACATCACCATTCCCCACTTGAAATGCTAAATTATTCTTCTGCTCTGCTGTGTGATTGTTTTATGTGCTTTTCTCAGCAAAATCAATCAAGAATTGATAATTTATAAGCTCCTATTTGCATTTTTTTCACTCTTCAAGGGGAAAAAAATAGAAGGATAAAGCAGAAGGTATTGCCACAAGTAGAGGAGTGGGGGGATGCAGAACTGAGCACCACCTCTCTTGTCTGTGGCTTCAGAGTATGCTCACTGCCTATGTTGCTGAGGGGTTGGTCTTTGCTGCCGACTCCCTAAAGATCTGCCCTTGCTGCCCACTGGAGAAATGGTGATATAAGGGGTGATGATAGGAGGTGTGAGCTTGCCTGTAGGGAAAAACAGGGGCTCAACCTTGAGAGGTGCCAGGCATGGTCATCCCCAGCCAAGTTATCTGAGTCTGAGTGAGAACAGAGCATTGCCAGGTTTGTGCATTCCTGTGTGTACAGAGTGTCCTGGAAAGAGAGAGATTGGACTAGGCAGGTAGAAGGAGAAAGCTGGGTTAGCTGCCATCCCAGCTTACACTGAAAAAGAAATACCCTGTGGCAGCATATTCCACACTTCTGAGCATGAACCCTGCCTGCTGTCACACATCCTCACGCACACAGGGATGAGTCCTCGTGCCTGCCCACCTTCCCACAGCCACTGCTGCCCCATGGGCACATCTCCCATCCCCATCCCACCCCACCACCCCTGCCGCCCTGAACTGCAGTGAGGACATGGGAGGAGGGAGCCATGTCCCATGAGAACTGCCCTACTTTGGGAATTGTGGAAAAAAGTAGCTCTATTGTCTTAAAATAGAGATAAATATTATAGCTTTGCAGAAAGAGAAATAGAAGAAGTGAGAAACTGCTTAGATAAATAGATAAAAAGGATACCTACTTTGATACTGTAATAACTGTGTAGGCAGGTGGATGCACAACCAGTCCATAGACATGGATGTTATCAGGATGCTCCTACAGAACAGGAGACACACCAGTTAAGGCCCAGATCCTGCTCTGAGCTCTTTGTCTCCTTCACTGGAGCTCCTGCCAGAGGAGCCATTTGCATGGCGAGCTGCTGCTTTTTTCTTGTGAAGGCTTGATTGCTAGTCTCCATACTCTGCAGCTTTCCAAACATTGCATCTTCAAGTTTTGGAGAGCAGCCTTGGAAGAAAGAGCTTAATAAAATCATAAAAATCAATTTCTGAAAACAGCCCGACTCAGACCTGCCTCTGCTTGAGCTCCTGTGGTTCCTGTTCCAGCAGGAAAAAGGGAGCTGAGCTGTGGGGGCACCAGCCCCAGTGACTGTTTGTGCCCCTCCAGTGCTCAGGTATTCATGGATGCCATGGCATCTGTTGTTCTGCCTCCTCTGCCTAGCAGGGTTTCATCCTTGAGCGGATGATCTAGAAACACAAAGCAAAACCTCAGAGTGACCTGTTGACACCCTTCCTTTGTGGGCTGCTAAGAATTTTTTTCAAATATTCTATATTTGTCTTGGGTGTTTCAAACCATAATTTGGAGAATTTGGGTAGGGAGGTCTGGAGAACTGGCTGGCTCCCAGCCTTTTCCCATTAAATACTCCTGCCTCAGCTTTCATCGCTTGTTCTTCTGCTCCTGACCTGAAGCAAAAGCTCTGTAGTTGCTTAAATGGAGATGTGAGTTTCTTGCAGTTTCCTAGAAAGACTTGTGTGTTCAGCTTGTCTTTAGAAATGGCAAAGGTTAGTGTGGGTGATGCATCTTCAAAGCAGTTCTGTCTTCGCCTTTCTGCTAGAATGACCCTTTTTCTGTCCCAGATTCCTGGTATAACCAACACAGATCTATCCCACTTGACTCAGTCTCCTGGAAAACAGGTGTTGCTAGATGGGTCAATAGCTGATACAGTTCAAAGTATAGCCTGTGATAGGTTGAGTGATTCTGAAAGCTTCTCTTAACCTGTTTGTTGTATTTCTGGTTGCAATTTAGACAATTATATAGCTTGGCAAATGAATTTGTTATGTCCCAGTCTCTTCCTGTGTGATAAACTTTCCATTCTCAGCCCCTGATGCCCATTTGAAGGAAAGCCAGCAAGGTTTTGTTATCATTTTATCAAACACCTGCTTCTTAGCAG
Organism: Phainopepla nitens; assembly: GCA_013400175.1. Lineage (NCBI taxonomy): Eukaryota > Metazoa > Chordata > Aves > Passeriformes > Bombycillidae > Phainopepla > Phainopepla nitens. Next base: position 648,045 of record VXBQ01015638.1, on the reverse strand, counting down.
GGAGGGCCGAGACTTGACCACACTGCTGAGAAAAGACTCCACTCCCACCTTCAAAGTTCTGAGTAAAGGGTGAAAAATACTCCTGATTCTGTCTTTCCAAGCCTTCCTCTGATAGGCTACTGGCAAAGATGTGTTGGTTCATCACACTAGCAGAGACTGTACTGAGAGCTCTGTTAAATATAGCAGAGCTGTGCAACACCCCCGTGTGCTGGACGTTCAGTCTGTTCCTCGCCGCGTGCCGAACGAGGAAAGCGGGGAATCAGCTCGCTCCTGCCTCTGTTTGGCAGAAGATGCTTGCTATCTTTGTAGTCCTTGTGAGAAATACGTTGAGGCTGGACAGCATGCGTGAATCCCCTGGTGAAGATTCCTCTCAGCCGTGGGAGAAAAGGCTGGGTTGATTTGTTTGGGAATTACCAGAAGTTAGGTTTTCTCTGTAATGCCCTCAGACAGTGGCCAGGGGAGATCCCTCTGCATCCACCTCTTGGTTTATGCTGGTTCTTTGGCCCTTCACTTAGAAAATGTGCTTTTGGAGGTGTTTCCAGTAAAATATCCTGGGGTCTTCTGGTCCCATCTTGCCATGACTTTTGTCCTCCCACTTCCCACCCTTCTCCAAGCTCTCATTGTGCCACAGCTGCAGGTGAAACGAGCAGCTCCCTGCACTGCTGCTAATGGTGCTGCAGATTGATAGCTCCTGGTTGCAGAAACACTTGTCACGGGCTTGACAAGCTGCTCAAGGTTGCCTGATGTTGCAGGGTGGAGGTGGAAGGAGGGGGCTGCCGAGCTCTGTGCTCGTGCTTTATGGCCCTCCTGGTGGGACTGGTAGGCAGCCTGGCATAGCAACCGCTCAGGGCTTTTACTAAGTGATTTATGAATTTGTAAATTTTCTGAGGCCCTGAAGCAAAAGTGCCTTTAATTAAATTTTGATTCTCTTCCCTCTTCTCCCCTTCCCTGCCTTTCCCCTCCCTATTTTTGTCCCTGCCTGTGGTTTGTTTACTGAGACCCAGCAAAGCTTTTGGAGAACAGGTAGGAGTCTGTGAGCGTAGCCAGGAGGAGCAGAGGATGGCAAAGCAAACAAACAGATGGTGGATATGATAAAGCAGCCCCCGGCCACTCTGCCAGGCTCAGAGAGGGCTCTGCAATGCAGTTCAAGGGTCCCACAGTAAGAGCTTCCTGCATCCCTGAGCTCTGGACTCGGATTTGGCAAGGTGACCGAGAGACTGATGGCCAAGCTGTGTTCCTGTGCTCTCATTTGCCATGTGCTCAAATCCTGGCATTGTTTAGGGTTACCTGGAGAGTCGGGGTGCTGGGGAACAGACAGCCTTATGTTGCTCTGCATTGCCCTGCTGCCTGTGACACGCATGTGCAGCCACCCATCTCCGAGTGGTGGTCCCTCCAGAGGGGGAGTACACACACCAAAGGAAAGGAGCCAGCTTTCCAATATTATTACTTTGTTTTTCTTTGAAAGAAAGTTCTAGAAGAATAAAATGAGAAATTTGCCTCGCCTTTGTAGTGAAGGGACTAGAGGCAGCTCCCCCAGGAGACGCTGCCTTGGCGTTGCCTAGGACTTCCCCCATCACCAGCCTTATTTTGTGATCCCTCCCCAGCCACTGACTCAGTGGCAGTGTCCTTACCCAGCCAAGCGATGTCAGTCCTGTGAATAGATTTCTATCAACCCACTCATCTCTAAAGAGCTGCAGTTAAAAGGCTCTGGAGACATAATTGTGTCTGCGTAACAGCAGCGATGATTTCCTTGAGAGGTAGGATGAAAAGTGGCTCCATTCCACTACTTCTGCAGAGACTTGATAGCTGCTTCTAGAAAGGGACTTGGTTGTGGTCCAGCAGCCCCCACCACCACAGCTTTCCCTGCCTTGTGCTGCCTTCCAGCTGCCTGCTTGCGCTCTCTGCACACTGGAGCTGCGGTCTGTGGGGTGTTACCAGCCCCACGGGTGCCTCCAAGCAGGTGAATTTGGGAGTGAGTTTGGCAGGGTCTGCTGCAGGAAGCTGTGGGCTGTGCACAAGGGGCACTTGGCCTGATGCTCAGCAGACACGTGTTACCCTCAACTAGAAAGCCACCAGCTTTGTGTAAGATCACATTTTTATTTTTCCACCCCTTATTACCATGCTGTGGGTGAGAATGCTGCTTATCCCACTTCTTTCTGCTCCCTTGGTGATGCAGATGGAGAAGTCACTTGACCTCCACATGAATTCAGGTCTGGCTTCCCAGTGTGGATGTGTTGTTGTGTCACTTGCTGTGAGCTACAAAGCTGTTGAGCAAGGGATGTGTTTTGGGGGCACGGAGCATGGAGCAGGGAGACACAGCGCTTAGTCATGGAGGTAAATGCCAAGCACCCCATCTTTCTGTGCCCTGTGGCTCACAGGCTAACGTGAGGCAGCTTCCCTCCCACCTGCCTTGGGCGTTTTGATGAAATAGCTTGAGAGAAGGATGTGAAATATGTGTAGGGAGACAGGGATTTGGCTGGTGGTGCTTATGCACTCATGCTTTAAAAGCTGGTGACTGAGGCTGCAAGAATCAGCAGAATCAGAAAGATTTGAATCTGAAGATCCTTCCTTAATGTCACTTAATATTGCCAGGTCATTGCTTGTGCCAGCCATGCCCATGATGACTGTAGTGATACCCAATCTCTTGCATCCACTCAAGAGTCCTTTTTAACATTTTTCCCCTTCTTCCTGCCTCTGTCCTGGCAAAAGGAAGATGTTTGTTTTGATTGCCCTGCCTCCAGGGCTGGCACCACATTCAGGTGCTGCTGGTCTCACATGGGGCTTCATGTGACTTGTCCCCATTCCCCAGCCACCCACTGAAGCATGTCCACGTGGTTGACTCCCACCCTTTGTTTCTTTTCCCAAGCTGCTCTGTTTCACTGATGTCTTCCAGCCAGAGGCCACTGTCCTGGTTATCTACTGATGTTGTAGAGGACAGAGGTGGATTTGGGAGTGACTCCTCTTGGAGAAGCTGGGAGATGAGACGTGCTCTGCCCCAACCTCTACGCTCACATTGGGCACTAGCTGCTTTTTTTATCAACCAGAACCAGTAGATGCTGCATTTCTGCTTGTTTTAATTGATGATTTAGACTCTTGATGCAGAAAAATATGTCTTGAAAAGCATTAGTGTTGGGCTGATGTGGGGTAAGAGGCCAAGAGTTTCTGGCTGGGCACTGAGGGAGCAGAAAGGCACTGGGAGATATGGGGCCAAGCTCCTTGCAAGGTCTGTGGAACAAGTGCCACCCCAGGACTGCCAGCCCAGCGTTGAGGTGACAGGTGATGCATTTGTGAGCGTCTGTATTGAAATGCGTGTCGTGTTCCTCGCTGACCTCCAACAGGAGCCACGTGCATGCCCGGGGCTCACCAGCGAGGAGGGCAGTGCACTGTGCTCTTTAGAAAGGGAAATATCTCCAGACCTTGGAGGAATTAATTATTTTGTATTCTGGACTCTTGCCTTCTGACAGATCTATCTGAATTACAGATTAACTGTCAGTGTGGGGACAGAGGAAGCCATTTCAATGAATCGCCCTCTAATTTATTAGAGGGCTTGTTTGGGCTGGTGGATCGACGATACGGCAAGTTCTCTGAGTGGGGAGCTGTTTTATATCCTTCTCCACATCTCCCAACCTTTTATTCCTTGCTTGTTTTATCTCCCTGTTCACAGAATCTCTCTCAAAACTAATGAGGGTCCCAGCAAGGCCAGTGGAAACCCCAAAACTGTGACACTTTACAAATGAGCTGCTAGCACCCAGAAAGCTGTGGTTTCAGAGCCTTTCTCCAGGGACTACTTCTGTGACTTTTAAACAAAACCATCACCTTTATGACCAAGGGGTATAAATTTTGGAGAAAGGCACGACATCCTGGAAAACACCAGTGCATTGATGCAGCAGTTGGTATTAGCTGAGCCAAAAAGTATCAGCTCCTTTCCTATCAGTTCTGCCTGGAGAATGTCAAGGGCTTCCTTCTACTCTTTAAGTCTACAAAGAATTTTGTCAAAACCTCCAAAATTCATTTCTTGTTGATTCTGGGCCTTGTAGCAAAGCTTGACACACCCAACACTGTTATTGATGTGAGCATCATGGGCTAGGGAGCACCAGGGCTACCCAAACCCCAGCCTTGCTTCCTCTCCCAGTTGTTCAGCATGAAGGAAAAAGGATTTGTTTATTTGTTCATGGATATTTCTGACATGGACTTCATATTCCAGAAGAGTCTCATAATATTACGGGAGCAGATTTGGGATTTAAGCCATTATACAAGTTAAATATGTTTTGATTCTGTAAGCAACACACTATTTATCTTGGGATAGAATAAATCTGAGAGACTGATATCACTGCTGGAGATCATCTCAAGGAGGGTTGTGGAGGGAAAAAAAAGTGCATTTACTTTTTGAACAGTGTAAGTTTTAAATTTTCATTGCCCTCATGCATGAACTGAAGCAAACTATGAGTGCAAGGATTTTTATTATTTTTTGACCGTGTAAGGATTTATCTTTTGTCCTGAAAGCAAACATCACAAGTGTGATTTTAAATTTGGGTCTACAAATTCGCACCCTGAGTAAATGCAGCCGCCTGCTTGCTGGCAGGCACTTGGACACATGAGGTGTCTGCTGGAAGTGAACCCATTGGCATCTGCAGCCTTGATGGCTGCTCGATGTTTTCATAAAAATTCCATTTCAAAACAAAAAGGTCAAAAGTTGACCAAAAAAGCCACAACCAAAGACTATTTTTGTTTGAAAAATTACAAGCACTATTAATTACTGCATGAGAACCAGATGGTACAGACCAGTTTAGTTTCATGGTCCAAGCAGGATCTTGAAAGAAAACCAAGAAGAAAAACACACTGCAAAGACAAAACATGTGCTGTGCCAGGTACTTTACATTTTGATCGCTCCTTCCATTTGAAACTTCTGAGCAATCCAGGGTAAGGCACTTTTTTGTTGAATGGCTGATTTTTTTTTTTTTTTTTTTTAGCTTGACAGAATATTAAACCAAAATAAGGAGGCCTGAAAATTAATGTCTCTTTATGACTGCAAAATCCCCGTGTGTCTTGAGAGCCTTGATATTTGGAGAGGGGATGCGCAGCTCCCTGGGCTTGGAAGGACTCTGGTTACCACTGGAGAAAATAAACCTTTTTGGTTCAGGGCTGGGCTCCAGGGAGAAGGCGCTGGTGTCAGCACGAGGTGATGTGGCTGCAAGATAGCCTTGTCAGGCTAATTGATCTGGAGCCTTTGCCTTTCCTGCCAGGGCTGCCTGTCTCCTTACCCATAATCCCCACCTCTTTGATGGCCTGTCAGGAACATGGGACTTGGCCCAGTTTTACATTTATCCAATAACATTATGAAATTGATAGTGACACTTCCATTGGCAGTAATTTCAGTAAGAGATTGGAGCCAGAGGACAAGAGGTTTGCTCTCATGGCAGCTAAGCTTTCCAGTGGATCAAGATGACCCAAGACTGATCTTGCAGTGGCCAAGGCATGGGAAGGGAAGTGGTGGGAGGGGGATGGAGGTGGCTGGTGGACTCAGAGCTAATGAGAAACACGCCTAATGCTTGTCCTCAGCCTGCAGTGCTCCTGGCTGGTGGGAAGCATGTTCTGCTGCCCTGGCTTGTGCTGCAGAGCTGCTGCTGGCAGGGCATTTGCTCTGTGGATGGTGTTTATTAAGCAGCATTGGGCATCAGTCTCTGCAAAGGTCAGGAAAAGCCTCAGGCAGAAGGGCAGCAGTGGTCCCAGCTGTTGACTTTCAGGCCTTCAGTGGTTCTCACTGTTTTAAGCATTTCCTGGCACAGGATCAGGCTCCTGCAGCATCAGGCTCTTGGCTCAGGTCAGTGCTCCAGCACCAGGCTGGACATGCTGGTGGTGGAGCTGCCAGTGGCCCCCTTGCCAAATATCACTGGGGGCCCTCTTGTGCTAAGGGAGCTCCACACTGAGTGGGTTAGATAACACATCCCAGAGCTTTCACCTAATGCTGGCCACAGAATTGGAGGTTCGTGCAGTTGCCACAGCCTTAATACAAACCGTGTGCATGTTCTTTGCCATCTGAATTGCAGAATAGATGGGGGTGTAGCTTATCCCCATTCCTGGAAGTGTTGAAGGCCAGGATAAATGGACCCTTAGCAACTTGGTCTAGTGGAAAGTATCCCTGCTCGTGGCAGGAGGTCAGAAGTAGATGATCTTTAAGATCCCTTCCAACCCAAACCCTTCTGTGATTCTATGATTAAACTACTTCTCCTTTCCTCTCCATCTGGCACCTATTCAGTCACGGTCTGGTTTGAGTGGGGCAAAGCATCACCTTGGTGCTGAGCTGCAGTTTGCTTAAGATGACCCCTTGATGCCTCATCAGGCAGCCCTTTCCTCATTCTCACAGTGCATTTGCATTTTCACCCAAGCAAAGGCTTGGGGGGAGCGTTTATCAGTTTGTCACAGTCCCCCTCTTCTGTGGCTGGAGGCCAGGAGAGAGGATAAAAAGCCTTAGACTGATGATAAATTGGAAATGCAGAAAGAAAATGTGTCTGCTCGGCGCTGAGCAGGCCGCCCTGCTCCAGGCTTGGGTCTTTGTGTGGTGTCAGTCTGGATGCTCAGGAGGATGTGAAATGCCACCAGGGCCACGTGTGGTAAATCCAGCCATGGGGTCCCGAGGGTGTGGGGAAAGCAGATAGTGCTGCTGCCTTTCTCATCTCCCTGTGTCAGTGGATCTGGGCATGCCTGTCAGTGTCCAGCGAGCGGGGTGTGAGCGGGAGAGCATCTCCCTTCTCACAAGTGCTGACGTGACCCAGGGCTCAGCAGGCGCCAGCAAGCACTGCTCTTACAGCCTCGGTGCATTTCTCTGGGAGATCTTCTGATGCCTCCCACCCCGAGCAGGGGGAGACCTGTGCTTTGGACCTGCAGCTCCTGAAGCTTGTCACAGGAGGGGCCAGGGGCGAGGAAGTGGCTGCACGTGCACGGCTCGAGGGGTGTGGAGGTGCTGGAGCCTCCCGTGGAGAAGCCGTAGGAAATGCTGCAGTATATAAAGCGTGTCTTGCGAACAGAAGAGATTAGAAAGCTGATATGATGTTATTCCGATTGATTTTGCTGTTGTATTTATACCTGGAGGTAAAGAGCAGACATACTGGAAATCAATTGGCCCCGTGCTCTTCCCAATCTCTCTGCAGCGCCGTTCGGATGAAATGCTTATATCATTTTTACGGTGCGTCTGTGATAGGGATGAGTGAGCCCAGAGATTAATAGTCGCTGGTGAGGCCATTGCCCAGCCACTGCCTGGCTCCTGCCTTGTAAAGCCTGTGCTGCTCCAGAGTTCAAGGTGCCCCTGAGGTGACAGCTTGGTGACTTTGCTCAGAGAAAAAAAAAAAAAGTAGCAAATCTAGTCAAGACGATCAACAGGAGGAAGAAGGTGAGTGGCAATAAGCCTGTGATTTGGGGCAGGCAGGATGTTGCTCAGCTCTGGAGCTGAGGGGGCTGGATGGAGATCTGGGGGCAGGAAATGAATTTTTGAGGTTTTCAGGTGGAGCTGATCCCTTAGAGAGGGAGGGATGAAAATTATGGCCTTGTGCACTGAAGGTAAGGCAAGAGGGATTTGTTTTGGTGCACTGTAGTGCATCCAGTAGCCAACAGCCACCCATCCTGCCTCACTGGCCCTTCCTGGACCTCGACCTTGGGGCTGAGGCAGAAGGGCTGCAGCAGGGCCATGCAGGGATGCTGGCCACACACAGATGCTGCATTCCTGGTGTCCCTGCTCACTCCTCCTGCCTTATCCAGGTGTGAGTTTCTCTGCTGCTGCTGTCTGTGCCGTGCCAAGATGCCATCACAGGAGGTTTCTGTGCAAGAATGGATATTTGGTTTGCAGCTGGCTCCTCCTCACAACCTGCAGGGAACATGTTGCCAGCAAATGGGAGAAGATAGGTGGGAGGAATAGTGGAAGGTGACTGGGTATGGTCTGAATGCCAGCACCAGCGTTGCCAGACTAAACACTATCTCCCTCCCTGCTGTGACAACTGAATAAAACAGGCTTTTCTTCCTCTCCTGTTGCCTGCTCTATTTGCTTGTTGTTTCACCTGATCTCAGTAGTGAAAACCTTTTTCTCTTGGCAAATGAACCAACTTCCCAGTACCCATATGTTATAGCGTGGTAGTAGGAATTGGCTTGTCAGTTCCTCAGGCATCAGCTAATCCCTGCATTGCAGGTTCTGAAATATTCTTCTGGTTATCCTATGGCCTGTTGGCAGTTGCTTTGCTGGTCAGACACTTTCTGAGTTGAAGATGTTTGGAAACACTGGGCTGGAGTTTAAGCCTAGATGCAAAAAGTCTTGCTTTGCCTTCCTGCGAGTGCTGGCTGTCTTTGCTGTTATGCATGGCTCTGGCTTGTCAGATCCCACCCTTTTTAATTATCAGATTGTATTACCATTTTTACTGTAAGCATTTTATGTTTCTTTTTCTGCTGGATGTATGCATTTGTGCCATCATATGCATTGACTTAGTATTTTATATTATTTGATCTTAATGTTTCCATTCCTGAATGTGAGTGCTTATAGGATTGGTGTCTAAGCTCAATAAATAAACTTGAGAAGGAGTGAGTAAGGAAAGGACATGGGAGGAGTGAGGGAGGTTTGGACATCCTCTACACCAGATGGAGTGATGCTCCAAAGAGGACTGCCAGGATGGCTGGAATGGGTGAAAGGGGGATGTACAGGGCTGCTGCAGCCCCTCTGCCCTTATGCACCCCCTTTGGCAGCAAGACCTGCCTCCTCCCTGCTCCAATCACCTGAAAAAATCAGCGTGAGAAGGAAATGTCAGTATGTAAAGACAGAAAGGGGCTTCTGTAAATGGCAGTATTTTGGCAGCATTGCATCAGGAAAGAAAGTGCTTTAAGGATTGCCTATGTAGGGATCACCCACTGACAGCGGATCTGACGGCTTTTTTTATATGATAATGCATCTGCAGTGTATAAGGGGCTGGAAGGTGCACATGGAGGAAGGGACACGTGTCCAACCCAAGCAGTGGTGACTGCAGAGATCCCAGGCCTGTCCCTTCCTTTTACCCTAAAGTTCGGAGGGATCTTCATCTCCTCGAGATCATCAGGATCTCAAACCCATCATGTTGTTGAGGAGAAGGGAAAAGGGATTGATGTTTGCTCCTGCCATTTTTTTCTGGAGGGGCTGGAAGCTGAGGATTTGGAGTGTATCCCTTTAAGAGTTCAGGTTTATGTTCTTGATGTCTTCATCTGCCTGCAAATCTCAAGGATTTGATTTTTTTTACATGAGCTATTTCTCCAAAAGTTGATGGACGAATCTGTGTGCCCTGGGCTATGGCAGAGAAAGGACTGGCACTTTTGGAAACTGCTCAGGCACCACAGGGGTGTTCAAGCAGGGGCTGTGCTCTTCCTGCCAGCCTCTGCAGCGATGCCCTCGAGGTCCATTGGCATCGTGCAGGGATGATTTGGGGTGAATTTGGGACATGGAGATGGAATTGAGCTCTATGGATGTGGGAAACGCTGCTTGGACACAGCTGAGGTGATGGTGACAAAGAAGAAGCCAAGTGCTGTAATTAGGAGGGAGGGCTGGATGGAGCCCATTGTTTTATACAAGTGAGAGATCTGCTGTGGCTCAGGGGAAGAGGTGCCACATGATAGACCACCCATTGGCTGGGATTAGGGACTCTGGGGATGAGAAGTGGCTGCTTCCCATTGCAGGAGAGCAGAGAACAAGCAGGAACCCTTGGCAGACTGGCTCCAAACAGCTCTGTGTAGGCACCAAGCACTGCCTTGGCCCCGTGCCCACATCTGTCAATAAAAATTAAGAAATTGATTTTCTTTTGTTTGCCTGAAAGGACGAGGCTCTCTTTATGAGACAGTAAATGCAATCTTGCTCTGAGCATGACTGGATTTTTAATTGTATTTATTGTGCTTTCGCTTATTCTTTTATGAGTTTCAGTTCCCCTCATTGCTGGTGCAGAGATCAGCCCTGGGGTGTGGGTTGATTTCAGCTCCAACAAAAGGTTGGCAATTTTTTAAAGTTTCTTTTTAAACTTGTTTGTTTTCCTGATAAGCTGAAGTTTCAGGTTATTTTTACCCTTGTTTATGTGTGTGTGTACAGCTCTGAGTTGTAAAACTGGGCTGAGAGATGCAGCCTTGGAACTATCTACTTGCCAGTCAGGGATATGACCTTTTGAAGAACAGAATTTAGGATTATGATTGGGGAAATATGGAAGAGCCAAGAGGGGTTTGGAGTCAGAGGAGGAAGGGATTTTTTATACTATATATTGGAATTTAATTAGGTCTGCTTCAGCTATACAATGCATGGTGACCCACTTTATTAGGAGAGAGTTTTTTTTTCTAGTTATGGGTCATATAAAGTTCCTAATTAAGTAGGTTAATTATATAGCTCCTTTATGTTACAAAGGAAAGTGGAGATGGCACAATTAGCTCTTGCAGTGATCATTTTTGATCAAAAAACGGTGTTCTGCACTGCAGCTCCCAGAGGTGTGGGTGGGGAGAGGGGGTTGCCCTGTGGCCCTGAGCACTTACCTCACTCTTCTCTGCCTCAGCAAACTCAGTTTCTCTCCTGAGCACTTGGCCTGGGATGTGCAGGGAGTTGTCCTTTCTGAAACCACGCTGGAGACCGTGGCCCATCCTGGCCCAGTGCTGCAGCCACAGTGCCTCTGATGCTGCCCAGACCTGCTCTGCAGCACTGGGGGCTTGGGGCTTCTCTGGAAGCATCAGAAAGGGAAGATGCTGAGGGCTCTGGCTCCAGGTAAAAAGTGCTGCAGCCTGTGAGGGCTCTGAGCAGCATCGCTCCCTGTAGCTAAACTGTCCTTGAAAGGAGTTTCTTTAACCTTTCCCTTCCCAGCCTGGCAGTGGCTGAGCCCC
>VXBQ01015638.1:505671-636696 GCA_013400175.1 Phainopepla nitens | reverse complement strand
AAAAGGAAGAAGGGTTGGAAGATTGCGGGGAGGGAGGGAGGGAGGGAGGGATGGATGGACGGATGGATGGATGGATGGATGGAGTGTAGCCTGACTGGGAGGCTGGGGGAGAACAGAGGGTGGAGATGAAGCTGGGAGTGGTGGTGTTTGAGTGAGGTGTCTTTCTCAGGAAAGAGGAGTTGGCTGTGGAGGAGATGTGGGAGGGANATGCTGCCCAGACCTGCTCTGCAGCACTGGGGGCTTGGGGCTTCTCTGGAAGCATCAGAAAGGGAAGATGCTGAGGGCTCTGGCTCCAGGTAAAAAGTGCTGCAGCCTGTGAGGGCTCTGAGCAGCATCGCTCCCTGTAGCTAAACTGTCCTTGAAAGGAGTTTCTTTAACCTTTCCCTTCCCAGCCTGGCAGTGGCTGAGCCCCTGCAGCATCCCTGGGTTATCTGTCCCAGTGCTCAACCAGCCATACTGTGAGGCATCAGGGAGAACATTCAAACTCTAATCTCCCTCAGTGCAATTTAAACCTATTATTTCTTGTTTTATCCCCAGTGGCTGTGGAGAACAGCTATTATATTTCTCTTTGCTGCAACCTTTTACATATTTGAAGGCTGTTATCACATGTCCCTTCAGTCTTCTCCTCTGAACACAAAGCATAATTCTTTCAGTTTTCCCTTAGAGGTCATGTTTTCTTCACCTTCAGTCTCTTTTGTTGCTTTGCAGAGGGTACTGTAGTGCCAAGCTGGAGTTTTTGCTGTTTCTTCACCTGTTTGCCTTGGGGCATTCATTCTGTTACAGATATGTGAGAAGCGACCATCATCTTCTCTAATCTATGGTTATTTACACAGTACCCTATATTCCTGAGCCTGTTTTATCATAAAGTATAGCTCTTAGCCTTGATAAATAATTTCCCACTACGATATGATTGTGCAAACAGGGGTCCCTAAGCTATTTATTACTATTATTATTTGCTTTATTTTTCATGAGTAACAAGCTGTCTGTATAACACTGTGAATGAACCAGGCAATTCACAGAAATGGACTGAAAGCTATATCCTGTTCACAGAGCTTCCAGATAAACAGGGAGGTGAAGGTAAACACCAAGCCAAACTCTAGTTTAGCCAGAGGGAACAGCACTGAACAGAGAGTGAGAGATTTTCTGAAAAGCAGAGATCTTGGGGGAATCTGGAGGAGTGTTTACAGAGTTGATATCAGAGTGGATGCAAAGTGAGAAGAGTTGGAAANAAAGTAACATTTCCAAGCTGCCTCCCTGCTCTTTGGTGAACATCAGATGAATTTGGTCCACTCAGGGGTAGCCCTAACATCTCTCCAGCCTTTCCTCACAGGGAAAAGGAGTGATGGAGTGCCTCCATCACAGCTGCTGGTACTGCTTCCGTGTCAGGACAACTGCATGGGGTAGGCATGAAAAACAGCTCAGCTCTGTCCTTGCAGACAGGGTGGGTGCTGCTGGCTGGTGAGGGCCCTGCTTGGAAGGAAGGAGAGCCAGGGCAGAGCCTTTCAGAGTACAGCTGTAACAGGTTCAGTGCTTAGAATGGACACAGACTTCTTAAAGTTTTAACTAATAGACCCTTTTTATAGTTAATATCCACAGTACATTTGTCCATAACACAGGCTGAGTTATTCACAGAAACAGCTACTGCATCACTGTTCTGAAAAGCTCTGAAATATTTTATATAATGTTTTAAAATCACAGGATGGTACATTAAGAATTACTCCAAGCTACCCTTTGTCTATTATTATACATTTTTACTATACAAAACTGTCTTCTTTTCTATCTCTCTCTGCACATTTCCCTGTCAAATAGAAGATAAACCTAAATCTCTAAAATCTGTACTCTTTTTTTTTTTATTATTTTTCTGTTTCATTTTTTTTCCTTTAACCTCACCTGGAAAATGCACTGGTGAAACCAGTGAGAATTCTTCCAAATAAAGCCATTCATCAGCATTATACATCAGAAAACTGAACCTCTTTGCCTACTTAAAAGCCAAAAAATATATGCTATTGCCAAGATAGATTTAAAAATTTGAAGTCTAGGTAGCTGCTTTATTTCTAGGAATTGCTAATGGCAGAGTATATTTTGAGTCAGGGCAATAATCACACCTATAAAAGTGATTGATGGCTGTTTGATATCCACAATGTTTTTAAAGTTTGTCTCAGGCTTGCACAGTGAGTCCAGCACTCGTCTGAATCTCAGATTGACAACAGAGGGGCCTTGGGCTTAGAGGGAACTGGATCTCAGCAGTGACCAGCCAGAAGAAATGGGAATGAGAGAATTAATGTGATAAAGCAGCATGACAGTGGCTGTAGGAATTAATGTTGTTCCAGATTTATACTCCCCCACCACACCCAAAACCCCACAACCTAATAGGAGAAACTTGGAGAATTCCTCAACTGAAAATTGCCTTTAATCAAATTATCTCCTTTGGAGGATATTGGGATGAATTATACATTCTAGGCCATGTCAGATCAGTGCCTACAATCACCAGAAATGTTTTGGAAAGCTGGAAGGCTAATGCAGTGAATCTGTCATAAATGCTCCTTAGGACTCCTGAGAAGCAGGAGTGATTTATTTCAGTTTTTTTCAAGATCTGGAAATATAGTTGGAGGCAGTAAACTGTCCCTGGATTACTGCAAAGGTGGAATATACATACTGTGTTCTCCTTGTGGTGGTTCTGCCTTTGCTGTTCTTGGGGTATCCCACTTTTGCGGAAATGTGAAGGTGTTGAGATGGAGAATCAGAGTTCAGCTCTGAGGCTTTTGAGGGTTGGTAATCTTGTAAATGGATAAGCCTGGTGACATCAGCCTGAGCTGGGTGACTCAGAGGCTGAGTCCATTCACAGGACACAATGTTCATTGGGAATGGGAATGCAGCTGTGCATCAGCTGAAATGTGATTGCCTCTTGCCTCAAAAGTCTTAGATGTGTTTGGGGCATGAAACTAAGACAACACATGAAGAAAGTCCTCCTGAGAAGCAAACCACAGAAAAAACCCAACCCTGTGGAGTATAAGGAAGGTCAGACTCTGGGTCTGTTTACTGTCAGAGAAATGGCCATGGGGACATTGGCTAATAGGTGCCTGCTATGCTTATTTTCACAAGTACCCAACCTCCTGGATTGTCCCCTGCTCTTTTAGGTGTAGCCATGTCCTTTTAACCTGCCTGTGCTAGAGGGATTCTGCCATGATCTGTGTTCCCTAAAAATGAGGAGGTGCTGAGCAAGCAAGAACAGCAAGGGTCAAATGCTGGCAGGGCTTTGTGAGTCCCTGAGAAGCACGTCCTCAGCAGGGTCTGTGTCAGCCTGGTGTTTGTGCCATGGCTGGTTACGTCCTCTTTGCTCCTTGTCACAAAGGTGTGGTTTCTGTCTCAGAATAAAAAACTCAGAAAACTTCCTTCACATAGAAACACAGAATGGCTTGGGTTGGAAAAGCTAGTACAACCTTCCTGCCATGGACAGAGACACATTCCATGAGACCAGTCTGCTCAAAGCCTCATCCAACCTGACTGGCATTCACCAGAGAGGCCTTTCACATCCCCTTGCCTGGTGAGGTGCTGTCCTTTGGAGCAACATCTTATCTTCTTAAGGAAAGCAGGATGCCCTCGATAGCCTCTCCCACTGCAAGGGAGACTTTATGGTCTTCCTTCAGATTATTTACACCAGTCTATACCAGTTGATTTTTTTCATGATTTGGTTTGGTTTTTTTGAACTGCACTTTGTAGTGTAGAGTTCTCCCCTTCCCACCACAGCTGGGCTGGCCAGCAGTGCAAGGTGTAGCTGAAAGAATGTGCACATCATGCAAAACTGAGTCATCCTGGTTTGCCTGAAATGAATTGACATTGTGAAGGAACAAAGGTCATTCAAACCAAAATTGCCCATTTGTTTTTTGTGTTTGGAGGAGTACACTGTGTGTAGGCCCAACAGAGGCATATTGCATCAAGAGCTGAATTTTGCCTTTGCACCTCAAGAGCTGGAAAGTCACGCGGGCCCGGGGAGTAATGTTAAAAAAACCAGAACCTGCCAGAAGGAATTCACAGTTAAGGGAGAGAGTTTTTCTCCTCGTGACTAAAACACCTTTCACAGCTGCCAAGACTCTGCTAATTACACAATAACTTTATTATATCCCACTTGGAAGAACAAACAATACTTGAAGCTCCAAAAATGAGCAGCCTTTAGACTAGATTAATGCAGGCAGAACGGCTGCATGGAGCCGGTGTTCGCCTCGTCCTCCCAGTAGCTCTGGAGGGTAAAATGGCTTGAAGACTCCCTTTTTTGTTGCCAGTGCTACATAATAAAGTAATTGTGCAATTAGAAGCAGATTACTGATGGGAGATGAGCATTTTTTATGCGATGTAGGTAAAAGGCTGGCTTCTCTGAATAAGTTCAAAGCCTAAGTGCAGCATCTCTGCTCCTTTTTACTTGAGCTTCTGGTAGTCCCTGGTAACATCCAGACAGGAGAAAAGGAGTGTCACTTGTTGAGTGTGGATTGAGTGTGGATTTTCTTCCCGTGTTAAAATATTAGAAAGGTCTCATGGAAGATTTCACTGTGGTCCTACCTTATCCAATGCAGCAAGAATGGCTGCAACAGGTATTAGAGGGTCTAAAACCAATAAAAACCATAAGGCAGAGAAGACTTCCATTGCTCCCATCTTGCATGCCTGGCAACCTTGCTGCACTTTCTTTCCTGTCTGATGGTGCTGTGAACTTTTGAGGGTCAGGAGGGTAAGGGGAAGATACTGCCATTTGTGGTGGTGGTGGGAATGAGCCTGAGCTGAGCAGGATCTGCTCCAGTACGTTGTGGGTCCCTGTAGGCATCAGCCTGACTGAAGGGCTCAGTGAGTTTGCCAGGTGAAGCTGCAGGAGGGCAAAAAGATGGGCAAAAGACATATCACAGAGATGGATTTGGGGTGAACAAACTCTTTGGGGTGATGTTTCTCCAGTCCAAGCTTGTGATGCCAGAGTATACAGGCACCACAGCAACTGCTCTCTCATGACAGCCCTAGGAGAGGACTTCTTGCACAACTCACATCTGTTGTGGTGTCACTTGTAGCTGCTTAACCTTTTGGGATTGTTAGTCTGGCACCTCAAAGCCAGGAAGGAAAACCTGACATGTGTTCCCGACTCTGTGAGCTGCCCAGAGAAACTAAGCCTGGGGAGGGGACAACTGTCAGGAATGCTAGGACAAGCTGGTGGCGATCCACCGCCAACCTGCAGCAATCCGTGAGCACGTGATCAACAGGCCTCACTGTCCCCTGTCCCCTGCTGCCTGACAGATGTGTGTGCTGTTTGCAGGTCCCGTGGCAGTGATCAGCGGAGAGGAGGATTCAGCCAGTCCTCTCCACCACATCAACCACGGCATCACGACGCCCTCGTCCCTGGACGCCGGCCCGGACACGGTGGTGATCGGCATGACCCGCATCCCCGTCATCGAGAACCCCCAGTACTTCCGGCAAGGCCACAACTGCCACAAGCCAGACACGTGTGAGTGCCCGCGAGGGATGAGGGGTGGGCTGGGGGCATCCCAGCGGGGAGGGGGGCGAGGAGGAAGAGGTTAAGAGGATGAGGAAGAAGAGAAGGAGGTTTTTGAGGAGAGCGGGTCTTGGTATGGTCCAGAAACCAAAGTGAATCTCAGGTGTCAGAAATCACAACATACATGTAGATGCTTCCAGAAAAAGACTTTCCACTCTCACCTTCACCTCCCTTCACCCTCCCTCCGCCACCCACCCGTCACCTTCCCCCCCTGCCTGAAAGTGCCATTCCAAGCCGGGCTCTTCCTCATCAGCTCCAAGCATGAGGTCCCAGGTGTGAGCAAGAGCCCCCTGGGAGCATGGGGATGGATGTGACCCCTGCTTGGCTGGGGAAAGGACCTGCCTCCCCTTTCTCCTCCAGCAGTTTCCTAGTCATGGGGCTGTCTCTTTGGCTCCCCAAAGGGCCAGGGGGAAGCTCAGATACATGGGCATAGGTGGCAGATTCCTGGAGCTATCTCTGTCTCCAGGAATTTTAGATGCTGGGTGTCTTGTTTTTATGAGCTTCTGTAAAGCTTCTGCATCTTTCCTGTATAAATTTGGGTCATGAACTGGGCTCATTAGACTAGCAGGAGGTGATCAAGTGGCCCTCTCCACTTTGTGTTTCTAAATTCTGAGCATAAAAGAAAAGTGCTGTGTAAAAGGATGCTTTTCTGGGAGTCCTGCACCACTTCCCACACGAGTGGTGGGATGCAGCCTTCCCCAGCATGCGGCTCACAGGCGGTAGCTGAGCTCTGCCAGGCCTCTTACCAGCTCTGAGATGCAAGCTGAGCAATGCAGGGGGGTTGGGTAACATTCCTTTCTTGCTGTTGCACATCCTTTTGGTGTGTCTTGGTTGCAGGTAGTACTGGAAAAATAAAAATCCTGCAAAACAAATGGTGAAAAGCCCTCAGCTTGGGCTATCTCTGTGGCCCAGCCAGGAGCAGGGAGTGCTGTGCTGATGCCACCTCTGCTTTTCCTTTGGCTGCTGCTGCTGCCTCAGGGGTGCAGGAGACAGAGCTCAGCCCCTGCAGACAGGGAGAAGGCCTGGCTCCCAACCTGCGAGAAGCCACGTGGCATTAAGTGCTCAGCAGGAGCACACTGCTCCTGGCCTCTATTCCTCCATCAGAGGAAGGGGAGCTGCAGCTGCTGCTCCCATGGGGTATCCCTTGGGCAGCCCCCACTGTGCACCCTCATGGGTCCTGCTGGCTTGTTCCCAAGCCCTTAGCACCGTCCTTCACTTGCCAGAGCAATGGGATGTACCCAAAGAACGTGCCTGGCTTTCCCCTTGATTTTCATTTTAATGTGCTAAATTTGGTCTGTTTGTAGAGAGGGAGGAGGAGGGCGGTGATTAGGCAGGAGTGGAGAAGCTGAATGTAGCGTGGTTTTTCTGTGCTGTTAATTATATATTTTACATTTCTTATAGCACCTCATCTCAAAATGATTTACAAACTCTGATGGCTTAGGAGGGAGGGCTCCCCCGCTTCACTTTTTCTTCCTTTCCCTCCTGTGCTGTCTCAAATCTTTTTAATCTGCATGCCGACCGTTGCAAGACGTGGGTGCTGTTGAGGCTGTGCAGCAGCAGAGCTTAAACCTCAAAGAATTAAGTTTTGCTCTGAGCCTTTGCCCTGTGGGACTTGTCAGAGCTTGCAGGGGAAGTCACTCACAGCAGGATTTGACCTCAGAGCTTCACTGGGCTGTTTGAGTAGGATCTGAAGGGTTCACAGAGATGCTGGGGATGGCATCTGGAGGCGCTTCTCCTGTGAAGGGACCCACAGGAGGGAATGCTTCACGTTTTCTAGGACTGCAAGGCAGTGGGGCTGAAACCAAACCCCACAACACTGGTACTCCCTTTTGGGGGTAATAAGAGGCAAACTAAAGCTGGGTGCTTGGAAGTTGTAAACCCTAATTTTTTTTTAGATTTCTTTGTCATTCATGGGGCAAAACCCAGTCCTTGACTCCTCAGGCAGAGTTGAATTTGGTGTGTGTTTTGTATTTTAGACCCCAGGCCTTAACTTGGTCAAAACTTCTGACTTCACTGGTGGCTTTGCTTGAGGCTGGAAAGTTTCATAACTCACCTATTTAATTAACCATGCTTTGGGGAGCTTTTGCTGTAAGGGGTTTGTTTGATCTGATGTGCTCTACTCGACATAAGCCTGGGCTGGAGAATATTTGCTGCTCCTGTTCTCCCCGTGGTTGTCATGCTGGAGGGTTTTTCTCTCCCCCTGTGCAGAGCTTGGACACAAACA
The DNA here is from genome assembly GCA_013400175.1 of Phainopepla nitens. NCBI lineage: Eukaryota > Metazoa > Chordata > Aves > Passeriformes > Bombycillidae > Phainopepla > Phainopepla nitens. The sequence goes on along the minus strand of VXBQ01015638.1, from coordinate 628,945 downwards.
TTTCTCCATTTGCTGTCACTTCTAAAGAGAGCTCCTCTGGGCTGGGGAGTGCCTCGATGCTCAGCTGAGCCTGTACAGATGCAAACTCCTGCTGCTACCTTCCCCAGAGCTGCTGCCCAGCTGTGAGCAAAGGTGTTCTGTGACACCCAGCATCTCTCCTTTGCACTGAGCTGTTGCTAGAGCAACATTTTCAGCAAGCATTTTCCCTCTCCAACATGAAGCTTTTCTCCTTCCTTCCTCCTGCAAGCATCCTTGTGCTCCTGGATGCTGCCTGGGTCGAGGACATGCCGATACCCATTGCTGTGCTGCAGCGAGGGGAGCAAACTCTATATGCTTAATGCAGTATTAATAGTACATTGATGTGATATAGATTTCTGTCACCCTCCATACTAGCAAGCATCACTTATCACGCAGGGATGACGGATGTTTATTCCCAGCCACTTAGCTCTGCATAATGGAATTGCAGCTGAAATATGGAGAGCAGCTCCCTGCCTGCGGAGCTGGAGGCCTCTCGCTCCCTCTGTGCAGTGCTCTCCCATGGGATCTTCTTGTTTGCATGTCCTCAAGGAGACAGAGATGTGTTCTTCACTGGGAATGTGCTGTCCTCGTGTTGATGGGATGAAGGGCAAAGGAACAAGCCCTCACTTCTGGCTTTCTGGGATTTTTGCAGTTGTCTTACCCTCTTTCTGTTACTGCCTGACTTAGTGCAGAGGTGGGACAAGCTTGACTCAGAATTCTCTTTCCCTTCCTGGGTGAGAGGTTCTCAAAGAGCCACAGAAGACACCAGCACCACCCTGTTTTCTCTTGTTGAAGCATTTAGTTGCTGAGAAGATGCTCCCCCATCTCTGTGCTGTAACTCTGCTGTGCTGGACAGCACAGGGTTTGCATCCTGTCCTTGCTTCAGCTGTCCTTGGCCCTACCTGCAGGGTTAAGGAAAGAGTTTGGCAACATTATCAGTCCAACCACAAGTGGATTTCAGAAGAATAGGCCAACATTGGCTTTTTCTCCTGATCTTTTGCACGTGGAAGGGAAACCAAGTTCATACCTGCTTGGCAAACAGCAGCAGCAGGAGCAACAGGTTGTGATGAGTTTGCACCTCTATACCTGGAAATAAACAGATCAGAGGAGAAGAATGGGACTTGGGGCAAGCACGGTGGGCAAAGAAAGTGATGAGGATGAGAGTTTAGGACTACATAAACTCAGCCTATGGTCAGAGATTTTGGTAATGCAAAACATGATCCAGTCTACATCTGTAGCCAGAAGTTGGCTGTTTGTCCTTCTGGGCAGGCCTGGCAGTAACAGCAGCTTCTTTCCTTATTTCCCTTGCTTGAAGTTCAGGATTTGAATTCTCAAAATTCAAGTTTTGTAATTATGAGTAGCTGGAGATTTCTGTGGTGAAATATTGGTAATGTTTCAGAAGAAACATTTTGGAAGGTTGTTTTCCTTTAATAATAGCAATTAAGTAGTAATTAATTCTAAGCACAATGCATCAGATGCAGATTCGTTCTTGGATCTGATCTCTCGAGCTTTACTCAAATGTCACAGCACAGTTTTGGAGTTGTTCAGTTCCCCTGTATTTCTCATCTAACAAAGCAAGTCTTCTGGAGAATGACACAAATTGGAGAAAAAAATCCAAACCCTGATGGAGAAAATTGCAGATCCCCATCTGCATCCCAGCAGTGGATGCTCAGTTGCAACAAGTAATGTGAAGCTGAACTTTTGGGGCAAATTCTTTGATTTTGGTGGAGGTTTTTGCCAGCCATGGCTGGAACTGGCTGTGTTTTCCAGGACTGGCGCAGTCTGGGAACTGGGATGCGTTCTCCACACGGGTGGAGCAGCCGTCCTTTCGTAGAGTCCTAATGAGGGTTTTTTTCAACCTCATTTATTACAGGCTGCCCTGACATAATTACATATTCGAAGTTAGTAATTACACGTATTCATGCTAATTAAGTAATTAGATATAATTACACTAACTGTAAATACGTGGTAATCGGCTAAAAAGAAGTACTTCAGAAAAAAACAAGGCAAATCACACAATAAAAGCGCCATCAGCACTCTTTCACTCAGTACCCTGTCTTTATCTTGTATTTCAGTGCAGCTTAAAAGGAACTTTGTGGTCATTTCAAAAATCATATTTCTTAAACAAATAGATTTTCTTACCTCTGTTTTCAACAGATTTCAAAAACTAAAATGAAAAGGATATTTACCCTTAACACTGTTAATTTTTTTTGTTTGCCTAGTTGTTTTATTCATCCTGGGCATGGGAAGATAAAAAGTATGCAGCATTTCTATTTTCGGTCAGTTCATGGTCCCATTTTTGCCAAAAACAGCAACAACATATAACTGAAGTCATAAGCGCTTGTAGTTTTATTTGCCTAAAAAAGAAAACTGAAACAGTTGGAAGTAGAAAAGAAACTTTTCCTTTTTTTTTTTTTTTTTTTTTTCCCAGGGATAAGAGAATTTGTCAAATATTCTTTTTATGCAATATAAATGTGGAGCACAGGGTGAAGTGACAGCAGCACTCTGCTTCCCCATACCCAGCCTGGGGCCAGGCTCTGCGGGTTTCAGTCCCTCCCACAGAGCTCTGCTATTTCTCCAAACTATTCTTTTCCTCTTGTCTCCTCTAAAATGAAGTCCTCAGGCTCTTCTCCAGAAGGACCCAGCTCCCATTACTCTTCTGAAGTAGGCACTTGTGGGTGAAGACTCTTCTGTGCTGGAGCTCTCATGGTCTTACAGTCTTGTCCTTCTCACTCAGCTCATGTGAGATATTTTAAGGGTTTTAACGAGGACCTGTGAGTAGCTGTTTTCTCATTTATGTGTGTTTTGCTACTCTGTGCTGTGTCTCCTCACTGTTCCTAGCAAAGCCTGGGCTTGTGGCTGGGGCCTGTGGAAGAGCCCTGACCTCAAAGCTCAGCTCCCAGGAGGTGAAGGCACTGGGGGTCTCTGCAATGACCTTCTGCCTCCAAATATCCCTCCCTTCTGGTTTGCTGCTGGCTCTCACAGAAACTGCTCTGAGCTCCAAGAGTTGATGTGAACATCCTGCAAAAGATTTGGATATTGAAGAAGCCTTATGGGCTCTGGCTGGCTGTTCCCAGAGCAAGTGTTGTAGGTATCTGAAGAAATGTGTGAGCAACCAAAATTACTGCTTCTGTCCCCCACCAGAGGAGAACTGAACTTTCCTTGTGCCCAGAATCACCTTCTTGTCCCCTTGTCCAGGCTGCAACATCTGACCAACAGGAGACATACCATGGACAGTGGGACTTGATCCAACCTTCCCAGCTCTTAGTCTTCCTGCCTGAGGCTATTTTCTGCTCTGCATCATTTCTTCTATCCCTGGAAGAGCAAGTGGAAGAAATATCCACGTTTTACAGAAGTCCAAACAACCTTTGCAGGAGTGGAGTAGCCATCCCACCTATTGCACCTGCACTTTGAGTTGCAGTCTCACACTTCAGACCTTCCTGCTGTGATGGTGCTACAGAAATTAGGTTTTCTCAGGATGTCTTGGAAAGGCTGGCAAGATCCAATGCCTATATCTTGCCCCTCAGCCAGCTCTGGAGATGTTGTCTGCGTGGTTGTACCATGAGGAAGAAAAGCAGTGTGGCTCTGCCTCGCCCTTGCCTGCTTTAGGAGGAGCTGCTGGAGCAGTGCAGCCCTGCTTGCTCCAGATGGGATGGGTACCTGACTTGGTTTGAACACAAGATGATCACCTCCTGCTGCTGTTTGGGCTTTAGATCCATTCTCTGTTGCTTTAACATGTGTTTGCTGGAGATATTTGTAGCAGCACCCAGGATCAAAGGCGGACTAGCAGGCTCCAGCCCCAGTGTGGGGAAGTGATGCTGGCAGCACAGCTGAGTGATGATACATTGGCTCCTGGTGATGAAGATCCATGAGGAAGAGAAAAAGAGAAACCCTTAAATCAAGAAGATTGTGTCTTTGGGCTGTTGATGGTGACTGGCCTGCAGAGAGACTGCTCTGGTGGTGGAAATACTGCTGGATACCAACATCAAGGGGTTGACAGGGAACTATTTTCTCATACAAAACTCTACTTTCTCCTCTGCCTAAAAACATCCCCACTGGACTGTTTAATCCTGCTGTCTGTGGGGCCAGGAAGCAGGGTTGGCTCACGTGGGGCGATTTTATGAAGGGAGCTTGTGATGTATGAACTGTCAAGAACTTAACAAACCAGATGAGAGGAGGTCCTGACCTGTTTTCCGACTGGATTTGGAGTGGCTCTGGTGCAGCAGGCTGCTCTTTTTGCCTGGCAGCCTCATCCCTGCATCAATTGGGTTGGACCGGAGTGCCCAAGAATGCAGCATCTCATGGAGGATGTGTATGTACACCCTGATACTCCACCTTGTATCCAGCCCTCTGCTCATCTCATACAGGGGCTCACACCCTCCCAGTCCTCTTGAAGCATTCCCTGGCCTCCACTCACACCCCCCACTGTCCTTGTCCACTCACCCATGGTCTGGCATGAGTCCAAACTCATTGTGGCAGGGTGAGAGGAGTGGGACACAATAGGGATAAAAACAGGTTACGTTCCCTCTGTTACCAGCTGTGTGTCTGGGTATTGGTGCTTCTCCTTGTCCCTGTGCTTGTGGTGTGCTTAAACTTGAAGGAGGTGTCTGTGCCAGAGAGAGCAGGGCTCCGTTCACCAGCCAGCACTCCTCATGGGTGTGGTTTCATCCCTGCAAGATAAGAGGTAGCAACACAGGCCTCGACCTGAGGCTGTTGCAGACTCAGGTAGCCCAGGTGTCAAGAGTGTCCCCTAATGGCTCATTGATTGTGTGAATTTTGCTGTGGGTCGCTGTAAAAATAGCTGGTGTGTGTGTGTATGGGTGCATGGGCAGAGTGGTGGTATTGATGTCTTTTGGCCCTCATTTAAACATTTGTCATGTTTTTGAATGAGTTTTTTGTGGCTTATAATGCTTGGCTGTTGGGAAAGTGTCTGGCAGCTGGGGTACCTCTGCATTCCTGGGAGAAAGAGGATATGCCTGTGGTACCTGGCCACCCGTGAAGGAACCAGGAGTTCCCAGAGTTTGCAGGGACATTGTGTTGTGACTTTTTAGTGTCCTCAGGCTCTTTTTCAGGTTTAAAACCTCTCAGAAGTACCTGGGGCCTCACTGTGATCAGACAGAAGGTGTCTCTAGTTTGGAGATTTCGGGCTCTCATTGTTTGTTCATTGTCTGGTTAAATTGTGATTCCTAATTAAAAATAGCTGCTATTGTTTGGGAGTTGGAGCAGTTTTGCATGACCAAACACACAACAGGAACATTATTAGTGGTGCTGCCCTGTGGGACAAAAAGTATTACCCAGACTGTAGCAGAGAATCTGCATATCAGTAGAGGTTAAAAAACCCCAAACCTGTGCTTCATGCTGCTTTTGGGCTAAACAGCCCAAAAAATCCCATTCAGTCCTGAAACCTGGGGAAAAACCAACGTGAAAAAATATTCTGCCTAAAGAGTTTCTTGTGTGGAAGGAGGCTTTTGTTTCCCAGCCTTGTGTGGTGGCTGGCTCTGAGGAGATGGGGTGGGCAGAGAGAGATGGCTCCCAGCAGCACAGGGCAGGTGGAGCAGAGCACGATTGCTTCACGTAACAGAAATGCAGAAATTGTCATTTTTGATTGCTGGACACTTCCAGTCCACCTCAACATCCTGCTGTCTGTCTTGCTCTTGTTGGTGGGTGCAGACAGGGAGTGGGTCAATGGGATGAAGGAAGGTGCTGCTGTTCGTGGAAGCACCACTTCTGCTGGTGTGCTCCCAAAGCCCTGACCTGAAGCAGCTGTTTTTCACCATGCTTAAGAGTAAAGCAGTGGCCTTGTTGAACAAGAGGTGATTTGCTGAAGTGAACATACCCATTGGAGAACTCAGCAAACCCATTTCCACACGCAGCTGATGTAAGATTTGTATGCAAGCGTCTCGAGGTGAAAAGTACGTTGGAGTCACAGCATGTGAGGACTGCTCTCAGTGCCTGGGCTTGTCTCCCATTAAGGCAAGGTTTATTGCATAATCCATTTTTAGATTCCTGCACACTCATTCCTAAACACACTGCAAGTTACCTAGTGCTGAGTCTTGCTTGAATCTGTTTCAGCCCTCTCTCCCTAGCCCTCCCTGGATACATCTCTTTAAGAGATGGCAACAAACCGAGACCCAGTGAAAGCATGAACATTTCTGTGTGTACCACACCAAGGATCAGGCTGTCCTGCTGTCTGCAGCCAAGCATGGCCAACATGGGATGCAGAACTCAAATTAAGTGATGATTTACAGTTTCATGTAGACTCAGCTTTTTCTGATGCTCGTTCCAAGTTCTTTTGCTGATGCTGCAGCAGCACCTGAAGTTTTTTGTCATTGCTGTGGGTCTGTAAAAATGTCACACCTTTCTTTCAGCCCTACTAACCTATTTTTCCTCATTGAATCAGAGCACTGAGTCTGAAGGTTACTATACCTACCTATTTTTATATATAAATCTCATATATATGTTTGATCTATTTTAAATACGCTGGTTTATAATGTATGGACCTTACTTGTACTTTTAACAGATTTTACATCATCCTTCCTTGTCCAACCACCATACTCCTTTTTTCCCTTTGTGAGATAAAAAGGAATGTTTTTTTTCTCCTACAAACATCTCTTAAATTCAGGACAAGCAGTTTCTCTCGCTCCCATAAGTGTGACAGGAGACAGCTAAGTCTCCTAAGTGTATATGGCAAATTGCAATTAGAAGAAAACACTAGAACAAAATTTCTTCAGTCTTGTCCCTCTTCTCCCAGCCCTTCTCACCCCCCTCCTCCTCCCTCTTGCAGGATTAAGCCAAGCTAATCCTCAGATGAGCAAGATCTTGGGAAAGCAAAGAGCCAAGGGAGGAGAAAGAAAAATCCTTCACACTCAACACTAATAAGGAAATTATAGGCATCCTACATTATGAATTGGATGAATTTTTAATGGTTAGAAATGCAGTTGATTTATAATGCATCCATCCTGGTCTGCAGGGCCTGTCGCCAGCTAATAAATAAATGACAAGCCCTTTGTATTAAAAGTATCACTCATTTTATGTCTCTGTGCTGTAACTGATGAGGAGCATTGAGCAAGGGAGGTGGTGGCCATTAGGTGTAGGCAAGAGCAAGGACCTTGTGTTTCAAGCTATACCTGAGGGTTTGGCATACCAGAAAGTTACAGCCCAGTCTTGCAAGTCTTCTCTCAGATGGGCCACAGCTTCTGCTCTATTCCATTGTTCACTTACCAGAGAAATAAAGAATTTAGCTGGGGCTGCATGGTTTTGAAAGGTCATTTTAAGCCCAGCTTAGGGCCCTGTTTAACCTGTCTTATGCTCTAGAACAAGTTAGTTACCCTGGACAGCAGGAATGGCTCCATCTGAGGTGGCTGCCCAAAGACTCCTTCCTACATGTGGAATGAGGTAGGAGGCTCTCTGCCTCGCGTGAGACTCGTGTCAAGGGTGGGGGAGATTGTGCCGTCTGTTCTCTTGACAGTCCTGGCTATTGGCACAGTCAGGGTGAGACAAGCTCAGAGTCAGGGATCAGCATGAATTCATACAAATCCCACCACAAATGTTCAGACTGAGGGTGTGTTAAAAATAAATTCTGGGCAAATCCCAGAGATGGGGTGGGGTGGGACTGTTCTGCTCTGGTGCCAGATCCCAGCAGGGCCCAAATGTCAGGGGAACAGCAGGCAGATGAGTATTTGAGGGATGGGGTAGACTTTATCCTCTTCTTAATGAGGAGAAGTAATCTGGCATGTTGTATCTCCACTGTTTCCTGGGAAAAGGCATTTCTCCTTCCAGCCCATCAAGGGGCTGCTGAGCATCTTCATCTCCATTTTATGGATGAGGAGAGGCAGCTGGAAAGACATTAATTTGCTCAAGGTCACGCCAGGTTGCTGACAGCTAGCAGCCTGGCCCATGTTCAGCCCACTGGACCATGTTGCATGTTTATGAGTCCCCACCTGAAGTCCTTTCATAGCCAGTCTTTTTGAATCAGGGGTTTAGATGGATAAACACATCCTTGGAGCTGTCAACTGCATATTATGATCCCAGGAAAAAAAAAAAAAAAGGCAATTCTGAACTTTTCCTGCTCTTTTCCAGATAGCTTAGATCAAATTTTCCCTTTCCACCTTCATGGGGGCCATGCTATAGTCTTAATAAGTTCTGCTTTGGTCTCTTGACTGCTTCTGAAGAGACCTCTCCTTGCAGGTCTCATTCCACCTAGCCATTGCCTCCTGGCTGGCTTCATTGGAGTCTGTTGGAACCTGAGTGCTGGGCTCAGAGGAAGAGCAGTCATTTTTCAACTTGGCTTTAGTTCCTGGCTGCAAGAATTAGGCAGGGAGGCTGGGATCTGAGCCTGGCTGCCCAAGGAAAAGCCCTGCTCTCTAAGATGCAGACTTTCATCTTGACCTGGAGGAAGGAAACGTTTATTGCCTTATTTATTACATTTCCCCATAGCAGTGTAAATACCATATCCATGATAGATATAGATCTTATGAATAATATAGAGATTTGAACTAAGTAATTGCTGTGCTTTTTTAATACGAGAGATCCTCGATGTCAAGTAGTATTAATGATCTGTCTTGACATGGGCTCTGCAGAGGGCGATTGCAAACCTCAGTTCCGTGAGAATTTGAGAAATTGGGGGAGAAATCCTAATGTGCTCTTCATCCCCTCTGCTCCCTGTGGGACACTTCAGAATGAGTATCCTGTCTGCTGATTTTTTCTCAGCTTTCCCTAGACCCTCTAAGGACAGGAAGGCTAAGTGGGTTTTGGGAAAACAAATCCCTTTTGTAGGCAGGCTGGGCTGGGCTGTCAGAGGAGGCAACTTTTGGAGGAAATGTAATACAAAGATCCTAGCAGCTCCCTGTGGTCACTAACAGTTCTCCAGACATTTCTAGAAGAGCAAAATGATTAGTTACAGTGAAATAGCTAAATTCAGGCGGAGGTAGTGATATTTTATGTGTCTGCTGATCTGAGCCTTGTCTCTTCTCTGTAGCTTTAATATGAAGCTCTCCTTTCCACTTGCTCTCTGAAACCCTTGTGCAGCCTTGCTGCTGTGTGCTGTTAAAAGGGTGGCTACATCATTATGAGAAATTCTCTATAAAGCCCACTCTTTAATGCCTTAGAATCTTTGGGAATGAATTTAAGATATTAAGAACTATAGAGATTTAACACCTTTTTTGCAATGACATTGTTGTGGGGGAAAGGATAAGGGGATAGTAATCCCAGGATGTGACGTGGGTTGCTTTGTGCCTTGCATCAGTGGTGGCAGGGAGCTGGCAGCCCCACTGGCTGGTCCTTCTTGCTCCCTGCTGTAGAGGTGTTGGTGTTACAGCTAAAGAGCTCCAAGGCCTCTTTAAAGAAATGGAGCTATCTGAGAAGGCTATGAATGCCTTTTCAATTTATTTTTTTCCCCCCAAACATAGCACCTCAAGTCTGAGTCAGGCTGTTAACCTTTTTCATTCCTCTCTTTCTAGCCATGTCGTGCTTTAAGGTAATTTCTCATCTTCTTCCACTGTCACCCTTTTAACAGGAATGAGGGCAGGTGAGACCAGTGGACTCTGTAGCCCATGTTCTCACCTTGTCAGTCCAGGAGGAGCAGGTCTTGCTGACCTCTGTGGGCTGTGTGGAGCAGGGACCATGGGCTCAGGTGTTTCTATGGTACAGGAATGGTAGCTCATTAACACTCTGTGCCCTGCAGATAACTTTTATTGATCATCAGCTGCTTAATCAAAAACTCTATCACCGTTTGTTTCGATTATTTTTCCATCTCTTCATCTCTGGAGAATTGGCTTACCCAAAGTTAATGTACTCATTATGCATTTGGGAAACCACTGCTACAGACTGCTATGTAAATCAAGAGTTCAGGAAGGTTTGTGTCCTCCTGCCCACATGTAGCAGGATGAATACAGTGGGTGCATATTCCTCTGCCGGATGTGGTGAAACAGGCATGAAGGGAGTTTGGCTGAAGTGGGTTTTGACCAGCCTGAGGTGGCAGAACTCACCTCCCAGGTTGCACAGATCCCAGGCTCCATATCTACCTCCCCACAGTCCTGGCAGAGTGAGGAACAGCACTGCTGCTATACCTGATCCTATATCTATACGGATCTGAGCACCCCCTGAAATCAGCACCCTCGGGTATGTTGTTCTTGGGCCACAGCTGGAAACTCTGCGAACAGTGGCTTAACTCTTTTGAAAACTGCCAGAGCTTCTGGGTGAAAGGACACTGTGCAGCAAGTGGCAAAAAATATTTCCTAGTTTCTGCCATGTATATGATGAGCAGCTCTGAGAAGTCTCGGGCCAGTTTGAGCACAAACACAAGAAAGATTTGGAAGGGAAGCCTCGAGACAGGAGTGCTGCTTGTTGTGCCACTCCAAACTTATTTCTTACTCTAGTTATGATTGATGTCTTGAAATAATTAATTTTCCTTTTGCCTTTTAATGTTTACTGCATAAAATCATTCTCCTTGATCCTATACACTATCAGGGCTACATACTCCGTGCTGGCTATGGTGTTGCAATGACCTAATTTGATTGCAGAGGGTCGTGTCCTGTATAATGTTGTCTCATTTTCTCAGTAGTCGATGCAAACTCAATTTTATTTTCTTTGAAAAGAAGGGAAGAGGAGGCAGGAGCCCAGAATCCACAGGCAAGCTTATACCTGCAGCACTTACCTTGTTGCCTGGTTGTAATGGCCCATGTAGTTAAGCTTGGATGGGACCTGCAGGCTTATTTTATTTGTGTATTTTCCTGGTGGTGCTGAAGGGGAGAAAGGATGGAAGCTACAGCAGAAGAGGGCCCTCATTTGTAGGTGCTAGCACTGCTGATTAGCCTCAAGGAGTCATTAATCCAACAGGCTGGACGCTCTCTTGATGGAGCTTATCTCAGGAGGGGAGAGTTAGCTGTGTCTCCCCGTGGGCTCTGGGTGAGTGCTCAGCTTTTTCCTTTTGTCTGCAATTAGGTGCTCGGTCCTTTGCACCACTGTGTTTCACCTGCCTCGAAGACCCTTCACTGGCCTTCCGCCTCTGTAATTTACGAGTAGCTCAGAGGGGAGAAGGAGGGTCTGGTCTCAATTTGTGTGGCTCATTTGCATGTGAAATAAGCACGTCCCTTCGGCAGCGCTGCCAGCAGTCTCCTGGCCCCGCTGCTCTCATTCAGCACGGCTCTGACAGCTCCAAGGCTGTGGCTCGGTGAGCGGTGGCAGGGCTTGCTCATAAACTGGAAGTGTCACTGTGTTTTTGCAGAGCTCGTCCAGAAAATGGTGTTTTTCAGCAGCTCATAAAGGAGGTGTCAGCCTGGGATTTGGTCTGTGGAAAAAGAACCTGCTTTTGCAAGCTGCAGAGTGCACAACTTCTCAGCTCTGGCTCCAGGGCCATCCCTGCTGGCTGGGATTGCTGCTTGGGCAAATTATTTAGCTGATGGTTTCACTGCTAATTTCCTCATGGGTCCTGGACTCTCTGACTCTGTATTCGTCTCAGGGTATTCCTCATTCTCTTGTCCTGTTGGGCTTTCAGTCAGCTTTTGATTGCAAATGAATCTGTTGCGGTAAGAGAGGAAGAGTTGGAGAGGCACTGGCGGGCAAAATGCATGTAGGGGTTGAATGAATAAATCAACAGGTCTCCAGGTGTGCCTCCAGACAGGCTCTCTTGTCTTAATCCAAGGATTTAGTGGGAAGAGGCCAGGCAGTGGAGCCGCAGTGGTCTCTGTGGCTGGGCAGGGACCAAGGCAATAGAATCGTTAAATCTTGAGGACAGGAAGAGAGGGAGGAGACTGGACATTGGTCACTCTTGTGATCGTCCTTGGAGGAATACCTGGTTCCATGAAGGAAGCACAAATCTCGGCCTGATTTTTTCTCCATTTCAAAATATTTAATCAGAGAATCAAATATGAAGTCTCTTTAAGAAGAGGCTGGCACACGGCAGCTGGCTGAGTGTTGCAATCAATGTATCCGCTGTGGAATGTTTCCTGCAGAAGTATTACATCCTCTCTCATTTACTTGATGATCTTTAGGGTGAATCAATCAAAAGATGCTGCAGACAAATAGTTCAGCCTGTGATCCTGTGGGTGTCCATTATAGAGGTATTCGCTCCATGTTAATGGACCTGTTGATTAACAAAAAACCTACAGTTTTTTAAATAGAAAGCTGTTACTTGATGGCAATTGTTAGCATTGTTTATTCTGCCTCCCCACCTCCCCAGCACAGCTCTCATTCTGTGCCAATGCAGGTGACTGCAAGAAAACCCAGGTTTGCACTGTTTGGGGGAAGAGACTCACATCTCACCCAAGCAGTTATCTGAGGAGAACCTTCTCTTGGAGGTTGGGAAGGGCAGAGGGAGACTTCTCTGTACTCAGTGGGTGATTTCACCACTGGGTGTCTTGTTCTGTTAATTGTGTTTCTGCACCCATCTACCTTGGCATGTGATGTCCTGTTGGACTTCAGGTATATCTGAAGAAGATATTCTCCTGAAATCCCCATCAGGCCAAGACTCAGCAGCTCCTTGAGGAGTCTGATTGGGTTTTACACTAGCTGAGTGCATGAGAATTTTTATTTGGGCCTGTAAAGGTCATAGTCTGCTGAAGCAATAGTGTTCATTTTGTTTCTCTACAACATGGACACTTGTCAAGTCTCCACATTTCTGGGTGAAAATGTGCCCATGTTGCAGTGCTAGCTGTTGCTTTTCTGATGCTAGCATGGCAAGGACCCCCACTGGAATTTTAAGCCTTAGAAGCTCAGGATGGTGCCTCCTGCATAGAAGATGTCCTTACCTTTGAAAGCCAAATCTGAGGGGACCCAACCCTGTGATGACTGAAACTATGCAAACGAGGGAGCAGCATACTCAGCGCTGCCCGAGCTCTGGTGTGGCACCGGGAACACATCCCGGGACAGAGCAGTGTGCTGAGCTGTGTGACACAGCTCCCTGCAGAGGCACTCCCACAGCAGGGCTGAGCCGCCCCAAAGGACCAGGCTTGTGGCTGTGGGCTGTGTCCAGCCTCATGCTGGTAGTTGCCAGCAGCTGTTCTGCGCTCTGGGAAGCGTGGTGGGATCTTTCCTGCTCAGCTGGAGGCTGTGGGAGCATTTGGTCCTCTCTCAGGCTGCGGGTGCAAAGCAGCCACTGTTCAGTTTGGCGGGCCAAACATCGCTTCAGGCTCTGCTGCAGAGGGGGCCAACCCCCCCGTGTCACTTGTTTATCTCTGTCATTTATTGCTACAAACCAACTCACCCAGAGCCGTCCTTCCCACAGCTGGTGGGAGTCAAATGCCGAGGATGTTAGTGGATTAGGGCAGCAGAGTGAAAACCATTTGGCATTTCTATCCTGATTCTTCTGGGTGCCTTTAATTAGCATGATTGCTCAGCGCAGATTTTGCCATGTTCTTTAGCTCCCCTGGTTAGGATAATTATTCCCCCAGCTCCTTTTGTTCCAATTCCTGATCGCTTACAAAGTCTCCCGTTAAAAGCCATTAAATCCGTAATGTGAGAGTAATGTTCAGCAGCGTTGTGCTCTCAGCCCCACACGTGTGAGCAGAGCTCTCGGCCCCTCTCTCGCACTCCTCTGCTCCCTGCCACGTGCTCCGTGCTGTGGCATCACTCTCTGCTTCCCTCTCACGCTTCCCCCCCGGCCATCCCACGTGTCCCACACGCAGCAGGTTGTGTGCACACTCTCCCTGCTTTCTGCTGGCACGTTTGGCATCACTCAGCTTGGTTTCCCCAGTGCACAGGCTGGTTTTGACAGTGAGGTTGAATTCTGGGCTGTGGACTGTGATCTCTCACATTTAGCTGCATGTGAAAATGTGAAGGTGCCGTTAGAAGTGTATGTTCTTGCATGTTTTAGCCGTGGTGTGGGGAGTTCTTGCTTCAAGGAACAGCTGAAATAGAGGGGGAGATATCCTACCTGTGGTGGAAGGTAGGACTTTTGTTGATAGATGATGGAGAAGAGGAAAGACTTATTTTCCTTATTTTTTAAGTAAAGCTGTTTTCCTCTTTCTCAAGCAAAAAAAGCCTCCAGTGGAGGGAAAACAGGTGTGGATAGCCGTGTTCCCAGGAGTTTCTATGTTGCAGTGCCTCCCCATCTGGAGGCCTGTGAGCTCAGACCCTTCACTGCCCTTCATCTCTGCTGATGTTTGATCAGCACATGCCAATGGCTCAAGTGGGGCAGACGCGTAAAGGCTTACACAGAGTGACGTGGTGTGAAATACAATTGGTATCAAGTGCTTTAAATGCCTTGTGCATTTACGTGAGTTGATGTGAGAGGGAGAAGGGAGAGAGGGAGACTTATTTGCAGACACAGAATGAAACTGGGGCAGAGAAGGGTCTGGCAGACATGTAGCTTGTTAAGCTCAGAGCTGATTGCTTGAGCAAAAATTCACAGCTAGGCCACTTGCTGGAAAAAGCTTGTCAGAAAGGACTCCTGGTCCTTCCTCCCTGCTTTGAATGATGACCCCTAATCAACAGCAGGCACACATTTTGAGCTTAGATCTTCAGTTGCTGCTCTGCTGTGCTGTGCCAGACCTTCCCCACTCTGCAGCGCTCACCCTCTGCTCTGGGGTGGAGTGAGGGTTTCTTTGCACAGCAGCAGCCCCCCGCCAGGGCTCCTCGCTCACCTCATCAGTGCTTTGCTGGCTTCCAGGAGCTTTCCAGGCATTTCATACATTCACTTGCAAAAACCTACCATGTTTCATGTGTACTTGGTGGGAGCAAAGCCCCTTCTCCTGCAGAATGAAGGCTGCCACAAATACCTGACACTCATTTGGTTGGCGCTATCCAAGTAGTCCCACAGGAGCTCTGTAGTATCAGCATAAACCCATGTTTTTCTGTCTTCCCCTGGGAGAGCACAGCCTTCCCTGTGCCCTGGGGTGTGTGTTTTAGAGCTTGTGAAATGCTAAAAGATACCGAGACATGGTATCTAAATGAAATCTGGAGCGGGGAGTTCTCCCTTGGCAAGTGTAATAACACCCTTTGACATATTTTGGTGCAGAAGACAACTTATTTTGAAAGCCATCTACTGGGGCAATTATCAAGAGCTGAAGAGCTGTGGTGGCAGCTTCATTTCCAAAGCAATCAGCCGAGAGTTGGAGCACTGGAGAGACACAGCCGAAGAACAATAATTCTGGACAACAAAGCATCCAAACAGCCTAAAAAAATTCAACAAAACCTTGTTCCTTGAAACTCCCTGCTGCTCTCACTGTGTTTTAGCCCTCAGCTCTTCCTGTTCCCATTTACAGCTCCTCTGTAGTGCTCGGTGCCTCCTTGCCTGCTGAGATCCCCTGCGCTCCTCAGTTTCCATCCTCGGTTTGTAAACTCCACAAAATCATGTTTTCCCACAGGATGTTCTTCCTGACACTTCAGACTCTTGGGCTTGTACAGCTCCTGGGCTTCCTGGAGGGCAGCTCTGGCCTTTCTAGATAACATAAGGTGTTGCTGGAGCAGATGGCAGAGCAAAGAGACTTGAACAAGCAAGGATTTATTCTGGGCCTTGATCAGCTCCTCCCATCCTCTGAAGAGCAGGAGAGCATCCCTGTCTGGGCTGGGAAGGTCCCAGCAGCAGGCTGCAGCAGTTGTGTGCAATCCTGTCCTCCATCTGCGTCTCTTCTTGGTGTCTGCTGTCATATCTCAGCCCTCTGGCTGTACCAAGCACTTCTGTCCCCTTCTAGAGCCCAGAGCTCCTGCAGAGGATGGGGGCCTTGGAGCTGGGGCTGTTCCCTGTTGGATGTTCAGCACTGTCATTGGTTCCTTTGGAGACCTTGGAGAAAATGTGGTCCTGCTTTATGCCACCGTTTTGCTGCCTGTGTAATAAATATAACAGCTCCTTCCTCCCCAGGGATTGAGCGAGGCAGAACAAATTAATGTTTATGAAGCACTTTCCAGCTGAAAAGAACTTTGAAACAGAGCTGTTGCTGTTCTAACTCAGGGGCTTCCTTTACTGGTTGGCTCTTTGATGTGGTGATCTGTGGTATTGGTGGATGAGCTGTACCATAATTGGAATTAATCAGCAATTAAGGAACACGAGCCCAACCAGGTTCTTTCCCAGTGGATATTCATTTCTGGGCACATTAGCCAGTGGTTTCAATAAGTCTGTAAAATGCTTAGGGTAACTATTGCTATCTGAAGAAGCTGAGGAGCAGAGGCAGTGTCAGAGAGACACAGATACCTGTCAGGCAAAGTGGAAATAAGAAGCTCTTGTAGCATTGTGCACTGTGCTTAAATTGGCAGAACTCCGAGGGCTGACTTGAAAAAAAAAATTAAAAATTGACTTAAGAATATATTTGAAAACCAAAGTGATGAAAATGATGTATTACTTGCTAGGATGGGATCTTTCATGCCAGGCCTCTTGGGCTTTGTGGAGTGCAGAGGCAGCGAGAATGCATGGTGGTGAAAAGTGGGGACTTGTGGAGGCAGGGAGACAGGCTTTTTTCCTCCCAGCAGTGAGAATGGTGGAGGAGAAGGCTCCTGGATGCAGAGCAAGCACAAGGAGAGGCAGAGCAACAGCTGGACAATGCCTGCGATGTCAGCTACCAGCAACTTTGCAAACACTTCCCTGCAGCCTGTTCTCATGGCTGACCTGTAACCCCTGAGAGTTTTGCCACGTGTCTTTGCATGGCCGTGGGTATTTCAGGGGACAAAAGAGCCATTCTCCCTGCTCAGGGACCTTCTCTGTGACCCACTACCGCTTAAATGAGGCAGAGACTAAGCTCTGCGTGTCGTGGGCGAGACTGCTGGGTGCCCAGCCTTTCCCCCTTCCCTGGTCCTCTTACAAGTCATTTCACATACTCTGGCTTCAATCTAACAAAAACAAAACCGATGAGGCCCAACTGATCTGGCTGCTTTCCATCATGCAGTGGGCCTCTGAGTGGCTTTAAATAGCTGCACCTCCGTGCAGGCTGGAGAAAAAGCACTGGCTGTGCCTCTGGACAAGAGGGTAGCTTTGGCTCAAATCACAGGCCATCTCGGACCTGAAAATAGCTTTTTTTTTTTTTTTTTTTCCTTCTTATTTTTCAATTTATACCCTGTTAAGTGCTTTCCTACTTTGGGGCGTCTCCTGAGGGGGATTGGTGGGGAATCTTGGAGCTCTGCCTCCTGAGCTATCAGGCTACATCATTTAGTATCTTGGAACTACTCCATCCATGAAAGAGTTCCAGAGAAAACAAACTTGTGATCCTGGCTAATATGGACATGGCCTACGTTAGTGGTGGCAACAGTGGAAACACAACGGATACTGGAATTCCTCCGACCAAAGGTTTAGTGAATCTTACAAAGTCTTCACGATTTCACCCTGTGGAAAGCTGTGAATGCTGCCCTTTCCTCAAGGAAAAGCTGTTTGGCCGTTGAGTGCCTGCAGAATTCTCCTACCCTTCCTCTACTCTAGCCAAACATTAGAGAAATTTATGTGGAGAGGGGATCTTCTGGATCCATTTGCTTCTGCTTTTCTCTTGCTCTCGGCCCATCTCTTCCTTTCCCTGCCCTCCAAAACACTCGCAGTGCTGCGATCTCCTGTTTGCAGTTATGGGTTGTGGACAATCACAAGAAGATGGCACAAGCTGTAGCTAGAGCTCCGTCTAGCACATTCCCAAGAGGTTTCCTGTGATGTCAAATCTCTTTGATTAAAGTGGGAGACTCTTATGCCAGAGGTTTAACCATGTAAAATGAAAGCAGATACAAGGTGAGCTGCCGTGGAGGGGAATAAGGACCCTGTTTACATGACAATGAGGGATTATAAGAATTTCTGTAGCTCTCAGAGCCTTTCTAATCTAAGAAGAGGTGTAATCTACTTGAAGATCTGCTTGAGGTCTGTGTATCAGTGTGAAATTCATCTGTGGACTGAATTTTCTTGAGGTTGTCCATGGCGGTCAACACTGTTGGGCTGGTGTAAATGAGAGGAGGTCTGGGCTCTGTGACTTTACCTTGGACAGTAGAGGAGATGTTGCGGTTATCTGCAGCTGAGAGCATCAGGGAGAGCCTCACAGTGTGTTTCTGCTGAGCTTCTGTGACCTGCTTTGTTGTGGCAAGTGAGGCCTAAGGCTCATCCACCCTGTTACATGCTGTGAGAGGAAGGAAAAAAAGAGAGTTTTGTTTCCCAGCCCTGCAAATGAACCCATCCATGACAGGAAACCTGGGTTGTTGTGTTGCTTACCCCTCAGATATAGACATAGCAGCGCTGACTTTGACTGAAGGGATGGCTATATCCTTCGCTCAGGATGTGGGCCAGGCTTGATGGTTTTCATGCTTTCTTTGATGCTATTCATGCTTCATATCTGCGCATAGAGAAAGATAAAATGTAGACTGTTGTTGGAGTCTCCTACTGCTTTTCCTTTATATCATAAATTCTGCTGTAACTCAGAAGACAGCTCAAAGCTGTTGCCTAATGTGAGCTGCGTGGATAGCAGAGTTATGTTTGGCCAGCTTGTTGCCCTTAATTTGCTATTTTTGTTTAACCCATTTTTACCAGGCGTTACGTAGCATCCCGTTGCTTTTCTCATCCATTCCCACAGCAATTTATATTGCTGTTTCAGGAGCAGTTTCCATCCTCGAGTTTCAAAACTGGTCTGCACCACTCCTGCTGTGGCAGATAGAGATGCAGTGAGGAGTAGTGCATCATTTTCTGCGTCATTCCCTTGCCTCCCCATGTCACAATCCCTGCTGCTCCTCTCAGGTGATGTGAAGCAGCCTCAGGTCTCCAAAGCCTTAGAAGCTCTGTTTGAATAGTCACAATTTTACCAGAAGCACACAGGGAAGGCAAAGTGAAAATATCTGTTTTTTTCTCCTTAATTTTGCTCTCTCAGTGGAGGAAGTGTGTTCCTGGCAGGGCACTGTCCATAGGATGGATTGGTATGGGCATGGGGCAGAGTGGCCAAAATCCACTAGCCAGGATTGTTGGGAAACACAAGACAGCTCTGGAGGACTAAGTGGATGGCCAGGGTTGAGGACAAAAACTGATTGCATGGTTTGGTTGCCTTCAAATTTCTTGTCCTTTCATTGCCACATCCATCCAGCCTGCTCAGAGAAATGTCCCATCTGCTCCCTCCATCTCAAGCTGTTACAGCTGCACAGCAAATCTGAGCTCATTCCTCCTTCCCTGTTCTCCAACACTCTCCATACATTTATTCCACTACCATACAATGGCTATTAGTAGAGACAGTATTATGTTTTAATCTAAAAAGTGATATCATGAGAACTGGGAGAAGCACAAAGTTTAGACCCTTTCCAATTTTGTAGGTCTTTGGAGATGTTTTTGATTTCAATCTACAGGGTGGGGATTTTTACCTCCGTACTATTTTCAGGCTTGCATGTTGGAGTTTCTCTACAAATCTACAACCTATGTCAAAGATAGTATTCCTCCCATTTTCCAGCTGACACTGACAAATGTGAAACTCCACAGAAGTTATTGTTTTTAAAATTTCCCCAGCTCCTTCTAGGAAGCTGAACACTTCTCTTTCTCCTTTTCCTTTTTCCTTTTGACAAGAAAGAAGCAAAAAAAAAATTAAAGTAAAACCCCTACATTTTTTAAGACATTTCCAAGCCAGTTTTTCAGAAGCTAATAGCTGTGATGGTAGATGGCATTTGTCATAGCAACATCCAAACTCTGAACCTGTTGAGATTCACCCATTTTAACCCTGGACATCTCCGTGAGCATCATCCATCTCACATCTGTCAGTGAAGACATAAATGTAGCAAGAGCCTTGTTGGTTTCTGCTCCATACAAGAGAACGGGGTTAAAGGTAGCAGTGCAGTAGGGGAAACAGCAGTGAGGAAGAGAGAGAGAACCAGTCAGGAGAGAAGCATGTTTTTTTTCAGATTCTTTGGGGACTTTAATAAATCAGAAGGAGAGGATGCCAAAAGGACCGGTGCTGCATTGCTCTCCCAAGCCAGCGGGATGTGTGTTCAGCCCTGCAGCTCCAGAAGCGTGGGCTGTGCTCCTGCCACGCTCCTCGTCGTCCCTCGGCAGCCCCCGCATGTCAGTGGTGGGGTAACCCCCACTGCAGCCCCGCTCTGCAAAGACCCTGCTGTCACTGGACATCCCTGCAGCTGGGATTCACAGCACAGCGCTGATGACAGAGAGCAAAACCCTTGGAGTCCCCAGCCTTAAGTCTTGCTGATCTTTCACATGTCCCTTCGCTGGGGCTGTGTGTCCCCAGTGGGTTTTTAGGTCTGTTGGATGTGGCCCTGCAGAAGTGAAATTGCCTTAATTTAGCAAAGCTAAGAAACGCAAAGAAAATAAAGCAGACAGGAGTTCTCCTTGGAGATACTTGTATTGTTGAGGATAGACTTTCCCAGCTATCCTTTGGCAGCCATAAAATATATTTATATTATGAAAAACAAAACCCGATAAATAGTGACGTTCAGGGATGCTGTGTTTATTTGTGTCCCAGTGACTCTGATCACTTTAAACTGTGAGAGTTTAGCTGGGCTCTTTCTCACTCTCATTTCGTTTACTAATGATATTTCAACGCTTGGAATTTGCCTATGAATCATGTTTATGACACATGAACCAGAGCTGAGCCTGGCTTACTCTCCCAAGTGGATCAGCCTTTAAGGGCCACTGAGAGTAACAGATACTTTCCCCCAAACAAGTTTAAACAGCTCCAAATGAAACAAACAGCTTTTGTCTGCATCCTCAGGTCTATCAAAGGAAACGTGTGTGATGTGCAGATGGAGTAAGATAGTGCAGTGGAGAAATATAAATAGATATAAAAGACAAAACAGAAAGAAGAAATAGGAAAAGAAAAATTTTCTGGCTGGTGTAGTTTTGGTGTGAGAAAATTTCCTAGCCTGTTCAAAGTACTCTTCCTATGGAGATCAATTCTTAATGGCATCCAAGCTGCTCCATGCTGCTCTAGTGATGCCAGACTGGAGTTAACTTAGCTGATTTGTTCAGGATCCTGTGACTGTATGAGCTGCAGGAGTATTTTCTAAATCTTAGAGCAATTATGTAGACCAGACATCCCAGTAACTTCTTGGAAAAACCATGAGAATTTGGTACAGATGAGAGCAATCCCCAAGATCCTGCCATGAACGTCTTGGTCATGGCAAACAAGTGAATTTCTCTGGCTGGGGCATCCTAAGGCAGGTACATTCTGAAGTGATGTTTGATACAGCCCTTTAAAACATTATATTTGCCCTGTACTTTTGTTGGACTGAAGGAAGGAGCTTGCCTATGATCTCTGCTCCCCTTATTTTTCTTTCTCATCTGGTCAGTGTTTCTGGCAAATCCTAAACCTTCAGATCACTTTTAGAGAGTGGAGTTGCGTGACGAGAAGATCCCTCCAGCATGCAGGGTTTGATGTAGATGGGACAGCTAGGATGAAGAAAGGTCTGTGAGGTTATGAGGGGTTATGAAAGTCAGGTCTTCCCAGCCTTGCAATGGTACTTTTTGTCTTCAAGAATGTTATGCCAGATTAGATAAATTATGAGAGAAAGGTAGGCAGAGGAAGGAATCTCCCTATTCCTCACTCTCTGTCTAGGGAAAAGATGGCCTAGGTAGGAATTTGGACTTAGCGGGAACCTTTGGAAAAAGAGTTGTTCCCAGTTTGTCTGTCCAGACCTCTTGCATGCCCCTTGTCCTCAGAGCACTTGTGCCTGCACGCTCCACATGAAATGATTGCCTATTCTTTATGGAAAGACAGACTGAGGTAGCCCTGCCTGGAGAGGACATTTTGGCTTTAATTTAATGGCAGCTGTTTGCTAGTTATTCATTTGGTTCTTTTTTATATAATCACATGTGTGTCGATATCTCTCTCTTTTTTTCTAGTTTTGCTCTTTTTTGTTTTTTCGTTTACTTTATTTTGCTTTTTTCTTTTTTCTGTTTTTTTTCCCCCTTTAGGTTTCAGAGAAATTATGTTGAATCCAATAAGCCTCCCTGGACATTCCAAACCTCTTAACCAAGGCATTTATGTTGAGGATGTCAGTGTTTATTTCAGCAAAGGACGTCATGGCTTTTAAAAACTCCTTAAAAGTCCCTGTTCTGATGTCAAGTTTATAGGCTGTGCCCTCAAAATGGTGGGAAGCAGTAAGCGTGGTCTGTATGGATTGAGGTCTCCTCCTAATAGGACTCTGCAGCCCTGCCTGTACACACGTTAAAGCCAACTGAAACTGTGGTTTTCTGTCACCAGATAACAGGGTTGTTCTTTTCCTCCAATGGTCGCTGTGTTCGTTAAATATTCCTGCAAGGCACAACAGCAGCAATGAGAGCAAATAAAGAGAATTAAAACCCAATTGAAAGGAGTCATCCTAATAACACAGTAAATAATTGTACTTTTGCTTTAAAATAAAAAACAAACAAACAAAAAAAACCCAACCAAGCCAACCAAACTGACATCTTAAGTCATGTCCTCCCTGCTTGGAGTTTTCCTTGTAAGCTTGTGTCTTCGCAACACCCAGTGAATGCTGCCATCACCTCTTACGTGGCACCGCCATGGGAGGTCTCCCAGAGCGAGCCGAGGCGGGGAGCCTGGAAGAAACTAAAGCAGAATGAAGACTTTTGGTAAGAACAAAGGCAGCCCTGCTCCCAGTTCTTGCACAGAAAATAATGTTGGAAGGAATGAGGATGGAAAGGGAAAAAAAAGTATCTTACTTCTATGACAGGAAGAGAGTGTGGTTATCTTTGAAGTGCACATATTCTAGGAGGCTTCTTTTGTTTGTCTGTCTGTCTGTGTGTGTTAGAGCGACTCATTGGATCTGACTATATCGTTGTCTTACTCTGGTCTCTCCCTGCTGCTTAAATGATGAGCTTTATCTGAGGAGTTGCCTGGACTTCCCGCATGGATGGAGAATCCATAGTGCAGGAGGGTCTATGTCCTTGCCAGGACTAGAGCAGTAAGCAAAGTGGAAAAGCATATCACACGCACGCAGGTCCCATTGCTGGGCCTTTCCCAGCCCCCTTTAGCTCTCCCCTGTATTCCCACCCCACTAGAGATTGATTGTAACCCAGTTGCAGACCCAGAATCATCAACTTGAGGCTGGCTGACAGAGAGGAAAAAAAAAGTATTCTGTTGCTTCTCTGGCAAAACCAGGAGCATTGGTCCTGTTCTGGGCGATATTTGTATTCTCTCCCCCTCTCCTATCCCACTTCTGTCTTACTTCATCCAAAGCCTCTCAGATTGAAAAGGAAACCCTTTCATCCTGTCCTCAAGAGAATCCAGCTGCCCTCGTGGCAACTTGCAGGGCTTTTCCTTAGACTCTCTGGATGTCATGTGTATGGGAAATACAGATTTGCTCACACGTATCAGTGATAACCTATAAGCAAAGCAGATTTTCTCTAGAGGACAAAAAATATTCCAAAAGCTTCAGGTGTGGCCAGATCCTTTTGAGAGGAATATTGGACCAGGAGCTTGCTCACCAGCCACTCAGCTTTGCTTGCCTTCTTGGTGGCCCGAGATGACCTTATCATATCAGGGGTGTCTCTAAATCACCAGCCCTCAAGGGTCACTGCCACTGGAAAGAGTCACAGTCCCTCTCCACCAGAACTGGGCAGAAGCCTCAGAATGGATGTTCTGCTTCATCCTGCCTTTACTGGTGGACCTGCAAGGATCACCCTGGAGATTGCCAGGAGGTTTTATTGTCAGCTGTCCCATAGGGATATTGCTGGGAATATTCCATTCTCTTGCTTCTTCTCCTGGTTCATTTGCATAAAAAGGTAAAGTGCAATAGAAGAGTACTGGAGAGATGGTGGCAGATTGCTTTAAGTTAACAGACATGCCTTAGGGGGGCATCTGCATTAGCATGAGGAGACCTGGCTCAGGTTGGATGTCTTCAGAAACCATGACCAAATCTCCCAACAACGTTTCCTGCCCGCATCGGAGCTGGAAATGCCAGAGGTGCTCTGCCAGAGAGGACCTGCGGCCGTGTGCCATGGACACCTCAATTCTGCAGATTCACAGAGTGAGGAGGAGCTTCGCCGAGCGTGTGAATCACTGGGTGCTTGTCCGAACTGAATTTCCCCATCTCCTGGAAGTCGCCCACCTGACCTGGGGATGTCTTGTCCGTCTGAACTGTCTCCTCTCCCTAGCACTGTTCAGGGGACTCTGCTCTCAACTGTGTGTATCAGTCGTAGAGATGCATCTGTGGGCCTGGACCAGAAGCCTATATCCAAACACCCTAGCAGAGGAAGGGTTGAATTTTGCAGCTCAGGTCCATCTCTGCTTAGAAGAAATCCTCCGGACCGTACAACATAATTAAAAGCAGTTCTCCCCACTGTGATCGATGTCTCAATTTGTTTAACACCAATTAAAGTCTCTGGTTCCTCACTGCTGAAAACGAAAGCCAGTCGTGGCTGTTTGCGATTGGTGGCTTTAAGTAGCAAGTCTAAGGATGTTTCTTTTTTGAATTTTATTTTATTTTTAATTATTGTAAATCATTACCTCATTTTCTGTCAATGAGATTCCTCCATCTTTGAGCATTCTTATCTTGCCATAACTATCATCCTGTGCTAATGGGAAATGGGACGGTCCCTTTTCACAGAGACTATAGGGGTGTTCAATGTCTAGTTTCTTAATAAACACTTTATTTTCTAACGAAACAGATGCACCAGGCCTCTTCTTTGAAGACAAAATAAATAAATGTTCAGAATTACATGTCCTATAGTCTGCTTCTTCATGAGATGGTCCATGTGTGGGGAGTTTGGTTTGTTTTCCTCTTTGGCGGGTGCAGAGGGTGGGATGTACAATTGTGATGGGAACATTGCTCAGGTGTAGCTCTTGTTTCTGTCACTCTCATCAGGCACAAAGATGTTTTCTTGCCTAAGAGCTTAGCTGCTGATGGTCTCAGTTGACAGCCTGTTGGTTTTTGTAGCATAAAATGGTCATATTCTCAGGGACAAGTTGGTACTGCAGGAGATTGTGTCAGGATTTGCCAAGACAAGTTTCTATAGTTAGTGGAAAAAGTTTTATTAGAAGTCTTATCTCTCAGGGAGCTTGACAGTAAAAGATTACTCTGGCTGCAGGGCTTTGTTTCAGGATATGCTTTTGCTTCAGGTCTCCTTGCTTGGCTGTGCAAATTGACAAAAAACAGCAAAATTGGCTGTTGGGTTTTGGATTGTTGTCCCCTCCCCAGGAACAATTAACCTCATGTTAAGCTCTCAAGTGTGTTTTTCTGTAGAGCCAGTGGGGTACAGGTGAGCGCTGCACCCAGGTTCCTCATTAGAAATTCATGTCCAGGTGGTCGGATGTTCCAGGAGGAGAGAGGAACCGCTCTGCAGTGTGTGGGACTTGGCATGAGGGTGTGTCTTAGTAGTTGTGTCTTAGAATTGTTAACAGGAGATGTCACTGATGTAACTAAAAGCTGCTGTGCCAATCTGCAGGTGACAGTGGGCATGAGGACGGGGGTGTGTTTGAGCACATATTGGTGGATGGTGCTGGAATGCTCTTAGAAAACCTAGTGAGAGTTTTGGTGAGCAAATTAAAAACATGTTTTCCAGCATCCTTCTGTTCCTATAACTTCCTGGCATGGCTTTCAAGCAGACGTCTCAAAATGATGCTGTGAGTGAATTTCCACATGACCTTCCCTTCTAATGAGTGTGTTTCTGGGAGTGATGGGGTGCTGTGGTTCACAGGATTAGGTGATGGCTGAGACCTTAACCTTTCCAGGAATGTCTGCAGTGCCCAAGACAAATATTTGTCTCCTAACATAACCTTTCACAAGAGATGAGCAGCTGAGCTGCATTGGATTCCATCCCTGTTTCATTTTTCTTTCTGAGGTGTGGGAAACAAACATGGGGTTTGGAAGCTCTGTCTTTTCTTCACCACTGCTTCAGAGTCTGTTATCAGATTTCACAGCCCAGAAACGTTGTAAACAGTGCTTGATTAGCCAATTACTCAGGCTACTGCTATGGTCAGCTTTGGTTCACTTTGCTTTGTGTTTCAGGGCAACTGCCTCCTTACGTATGAGTTCCCACAATATTTTTGATGTTGTCAGTTCAAAAGGACCTGGTTTAACTATGGACTCTGACAGGCATCGCAGAGGGGTTGGGCGCTTGTTTCTTCTTGTTCTTCCTTCTTGGTTGTCTCTGTTGCCTAATGTACCCATGGGAAGGCTCCATGCTCTTTGTGACAGCTGGAGCGTGAGCTGATAATGCTGTGCTGCTCTCTCTCCCCACTCTGGCTTAAAATGACTCTTCAAATAAAGAGTTACTAATGAAGGAGCTTGGGATGCTGGTTTGGTAGGGTGAGGGCAGTGAACCTCTAGCAGGAATGATCAGCTCCCCCTGAACATCACAACCCTGCCTCCTCAGGTCTTGTAGAGCGTGGAGCTTGTGTGTGAATAAGCAGAGAAACAAAGTTTTGGCTCCTTGTACTTTGACTCTAAAAAAGATGGAGTCATGTTTCTTTTAGTTCCTGCTTGGAGGGAGCACGATGGGCACAGTGTGTTTCTGGCACTGTAGCTCTCTCCAGTGTGGAATCATTGTGTGGGATCCTGGGCTCAGACTTGCTGCTGGGCAGTGGCTGGTGTGTGGGATGCTGTAGGTCATGATTGGGGTATATTGAGTTTCTGCAGCCGCTTATCTACATTGCACTGAGTCTGATGTTCTTTGCTGCTCTTTTGTTTATTTAGATGTGCATTTGAGGAGTCATGCCTTCTCTCCCAAGAGGCTTGAGCTTGTTTTGAAGGTGGTGGTTTGTTGTTTCTTTCTGCCATCAGGTCTTTGTCCTTTCCCTGTATCTGTGTCCTGCTGTAAAGGGAATTCCTGGGAGCTGTGGGGAGTCAGAGGAAGCTGCTTCTGCTGATTCAGCAAACTGCAACAGTGCATCACTGCTCTGCTCTGATTTGTACCCAGAACAAGCTGCAGATCCTCAGGGTTAAGCCTGGCATTAGCAGAGGATAAAGAGGCCTAAACACAGTAGTAAAGCTAAAAACCACAGGTTTGGAGGAGCAGCAGCAAGAGAGCACACAAGAAATCAATGCTGAGTGATGTCATTTTTTTGCCTTAACATTTAGAAGCGCTTCTGGTGCTGTTGGTGCAATGAGTCAAAGAATCCATATTAACCATGCATTTACCAGTGCCTGCAGAGCCCAAGCAGCTGGAAGAAAATGTAACAAACTGTAGGGAAGTGCATACAGCTGCTTTGAAGGTGTGGGTGTTGTTTGATAGGAGACCTGCCCACTCACAGCTGGAAAAGGTGCTTTACCTGGTGAAGCAACGGTGTAGCTTCTGCTGTTGTGGTGAAATTTGCTTCGCCTTTATCTTTATCTTTTGTGGTTTCTCCAGTGTTGTCCCCACGACTTTCCTTAAGACAGGAAGGCTCCTTGGTGGTGCCAGCATGTGGTCTGATGCCACAGAGCTAGAATAAATCCCAACCCACACACCAGTAAATAACTGTGGGAGGATTCCTTCGCAAAGAGATGATAGTTTCTCCAGCAGTAAAGCAGAATGCAACTGCAAGACAGCTACATTTGAATTTTGGTATTATTTTGGACTTGTGAGTGTAACTGCTGACTAATCAGCAGGAATAAATTTTGGTTGTTCAATACAAAGTGGAGGGATTTGTTCTAAGGGCTGGTTAAATTATTTGCTCTGCTGTTAGTGACTCATTTGTGATCTGTGCCTGATTCCTGCAGAGAAGTTGACTTTCTGTAAGCATTTGTTTATTATTTCAGAGTACTTGGCCGTTTTTCTCCAAGATTTTGCTTCACATATTCATGTTGTGTGATAGGTGTTGGTTTTGCTCTTGGGTTGGGTGAGTGAATGTTTCAGACAGGTAGTCAGAAATGTAACATGCAGAGATACCCTTCAATCATCTGCGGTTATTTGGGGTTGTCCCTAACCCTATGTTTCTTTTTCATATGTTGGGATTAGTACCATCCCCACAGGTCTTTCTGCAGGCAAGAAAAGCTGTCATTTCCTGGCCCTTTGGAACAGTTATGAGCTTGTTTTCAGCGCAAGTGGCTTTCCTGGCTCCAATCTGAATTCTGGGAGCAGCCTGTGTCTGACCTGTGTGTGGGTTTCCATCCTCTGATGGCAGAGCAGCCACTGCTGGAGGTCAGGCTCATTCATGAGGAGTCAGGGAGAGCCAGACTGGAGCTGCATTAGGCTCAGTAAACTGCCAGGATGTCTGAATAAACTGATTTTGGCCAGGTCATCATTATCTTAAGTGAGTCAGAGATGTGTCCAGGCTGTTTATTAAGATAATTGGGAGAGGGAGGGAGGGAGAGATGCTTGCAGCCCATGGACTAGGATATGAGGTGGTGGAGTATATTGCAACATCTGATGCAAGAGAGAAGGCGCTCCTGGTCTTGAGAGCTGATGTATCCAAGGCCTGGTCCTGCCAGGATTCAGTCCCTGGTGCCACTGTCAGGCCTGTACAGTCACGTCATGCTAGTGCACATTTCAAACATCACTGATGTGAGCTCATCTTGCCAGGCTGAAGAGCCACACCTCTGCTCAGGTTTCCTCGTGAGGCCTTGTTGCCTGGCAATTTTAGAGATATTCTGGACCAACAGAGCATTTTGGGTTTGCTGTGTCAGTGTCAGGCCATATGTGGGGATGGTAAGGAGCAGTTGTGCACTGTCACTTCTCCCTTGATAATTCCTGGTCCGGCCCCCTGTAGGCTTCTGAAGGTGGTTGCAGGTTTGCTTTGTGCTTCCTGGACACGTTTGTTTATCGGGTGGTCCCAGAGGAAGTTTAAATGTTTAAGCTCCAGTCGCATACTCAGCATTGCTGGAACAACTCCAGAGGTACGAGTGCCCCAAAGCCACCACATCTCACCACGCACAGATGTTGCAGGCGACTGAGAAGGGTCTCCCTTAAAGACAGGTAAGTGTCATTTTTTCTCCTTCTAGGGAGATGTTGTGTGTAATGTGCTGGATTCAGACCTCTAGCAGGAATTATTTCGATGGCTCTGCTCTAAATGCATCAATGATAACTGACTGCATTAGACACTATCAGTGGGAAACTGCCAGTCCCTGCTCAGGAGAAAGCAGGGGCTCTTCTGGCTGGAAATGCTGCAGGTCTGGCGCTGTGTGGGAGTGGAAAACCAGAGGAGCCAAGTGCTGCTGGAGACCGGGGCTGACGCCCACGGCTGCTCCTGTTTGACCCCCCGGGTCAGGTGTGGCAATGGAGGGTGCAGCCGGATGCCAGCAGGTATGGCAGAGCTGTGGGAGGTGTTTGGCGTAGCTGCTGACTCCTTTAGAAAACTTGAGAGCACAGAACTGCAAGGGTGGCTACTTGGTGATAGTGCCAGTCTCTCATTTTCATTAGCAATCAGCAAAAAAAGGCTGTGCTGTGCCTTAGCCCTCCTGCCCAGGGCCAGCAGCACATCCAACACAAAGAGAATGCCTTTTTCGCAGCCATATGACACGCTTGCCACTCAATCCCAACAGAAGATCTTATAGCCATGGCTTCAGAAGAAGGTAACAAAATCCCTGACAGTGTATCTTGGATGAAAATATCATCCTGTGACTAGACTGAGCTCAGTTTAATCCTGTTAACCTCACAGTGGACTCTTGGGAGTTGGGTAACATTCTCTGTAGGTCCTTAAGCTTCTCTGCATGGCTGTAATGTGTGAAGCATCTCATGTTTTGCCAAATTTCCTTCTTTGGATTCAGTGGCGCTGGCATTAACCTCAAAAAAAAAAAAAAAAGGCAGAATGATATCAATAGCAGTCTCACAAGGGAAGGTGAATATCTCTCACCAAAAAGACAGAGTTAAAAAAAAAGAAGACTCCTGAGCATAAAAGATATTGTCATATACACCCAAATAGGTAAGGATTGACAATTTCTGTTCTAAGGAAGACCTCTGAGCAAGGAAATGAGGAGATTGTGAGCTGTAGATACAGCACAGACTGAAACCTGGCTCTTTGATCTGAAAGGGCTACTGAAATCAAAGGGCTGCACAGGAATCTATTTGGATGATGCCTTGAAGGGCTAGTTCAACCCTTTGGGGCATGTCTGTGCCCTTAGTTTATAGCACTGTGATGCTCAGTCTGTCATCCAGCAGGGATGTTGGTGTGCCAGCACAGGGAGGGAGGCATCCCACAGCTCGCTGGACACGAGCCACTGAGGGCTCCAGCCCTCCCTCTCTGAAACCTCTGCACCTCTCCTTTCCTGTGCTCCCTTCTGAGTAAGAGCAGGTCCCCACTGGTTGGAGCTTTCTCCTGATCTCATCCAGCCCCATGCTTAGGTTCCTGAACAAGAAACCAGAGGATGGTCATCTCTTCGGCTGGAAAGGAAATGCCTTTGGCATACACCCTTGGAGTTGTCCAAAGTGTTGTCCTTGTCTGGAGAAGCAAGTAGATGCTCACTGATCATGATGCAGGTGGGTGTGTATGATTGTGTTTATATGTATAGTAGGAATCAAATATTCACAAAGGACAGAAAGGTGGTGTTGGATTTCCAGGGGAAGAAACACATTCATTAAATGTGACCCACAGCCCAAGGCAGAGGACTGGAGGTTGCGATGGTAAAGCCTTGAGGGGATTAGGCTGTGATGTGGAGGTAAGTTTTTGCTGCAGCTTCTCCATCTGCAGTTCTGTATAAATGATTTAAGTGCCCCACAGTCCACTGACTGTCCATGCTCTGGGACTGCCAGTGATGGATGAGAGTAGCCTGGCTGTGAGCTGGGTATGATTCCAGACAGCAACTCTGGAGACCCTCAGCAGCACATCCCTGTGTTGTTGAGACTGAGCTGGGGTCTCTCACAGAGCTCAGCTGCAGGCTCAGAACAGCTGCTTGGGTTCAGGAAGAAGCGGGGAGCCACGAGGGTCCTTTCCCAAGGGACATCCAAGCCCAAGTGCAGGCAGCACACATGCTGCTCCCTGCTCCCTTAAAACCCCCTGAAAAAAAAAGACTCTTTGTTCTAGGAGATATGGATTATATATATTTTAAGGCTCCATGAATCATTCATAGCCCACAGATAAAACTGAGCATCAGAGCCAAGGAAAGGCTGAGCCTGTGAGGCGAAGCAAGGAGCCTTCCTTTATGTATTGTACTCAAACTTGACCTGGCAGTACCTCCTTGAAATCTTGCCTTTGCTTTGGGAAGCCCTCTTTTTCTCCTAAAAATCTGAACTACTCACCTACTTTCAGTAGATAATTGTAGGAAAAGCATAATCAGCTGCTGCTCTTGTTGAGCAGATTGATGGTTGGCTTTTGGAGAGCTAAAGTGTATGTCCTAGTGAGCATGTGAGAGCATGGTGGGGCTGTCAGGAAAAGCATGGACATGTTGTCTTGGAAGGAGACTGAAAGAGTCCTAGGGATGCTATGGGATCAAGCAAGGTTTAAGGATTAACACTTAGTCTGGCAAACAATGTCAGGTGGGGATTCTTGAATGGTTTGGGAAGAGAGGCTGGGTGTTTTCTGACTCAGCCAAGAACTTCCAGGCTCACTGTGGCACAAGCCAGCTGTGAATAAGGGCTTCTGCTCACTTGTGGTCACTTGGTGGTCAGCATGAAACGAGTTTGTGGGTGTGAGCCTCGTGCCTGGCAGACAGATGTCTTTAGCTCAGAAAATGTCTCTGGTTTCTTGGATGGAAACAAAGCTGATGATTAAATCCAGAGTGTGGCTGTATGGAGGTGATTTTTCGTGTCCTGACCTCTTGACAAAAATAAACAGCCAACACAACCTGTCTGGATAGAAGCAGAACTCACAGCCAAAAGAGTGGAAAGGGAGGAAGAGGGACTGGTTGTTTGGTTTATTTTCATTGTTTCATTGCTTTGCTGTTGTTGTTTGATTCTGTAATCTAAGAGAAGAGCTTTCACTTTATAAGATCATGCTTTTCTTTCCTATGTTAGTTGTATTACAGTAAAAATTAATGTTCTGCTTGTCCTGATTAAATGGCAGAATGTTGTACCACAGCAGCAGGAAACTCTCATGTTGCTTTGCTATTTCCTTTTTAATTACTGTCACCAATTCATTGGCAAGAGTAATCTTATTGCTCAAGGCTGGAGGCACCTTCCCTTTCCATTGCTATATGGCCCCAGGGCTTGTAAAATGCACTTTTGGCAGTAAGGTGAAATAAAGAGAACTTCATTTATTTGCTGCCCTTCATTTGTGCCAGCACAAGAGCTTATGAGGCCATAGTCTAGCCTGGGTGTCTGGTACTCTCCAAGTTAAAAATAACCCCACTTTCAACTCTGCTCACTCAAAAGTTATTTTTCACCCAGAACCTTTCAGGGCACTGCTTTGCCAAACAGCAGTGACAGAACTAGGGAGAGAGTGACCAGTGGTGGGGTGGGGTGACAGACACCCCACAAGGTCAGGTAAGTGGCTGAATCAGAGCATCAGGGCTGGCAGCTGATAGTTTGCAGCGAGCAAACACCATGATATGCAAGACGTCTGCTGCAAAAACTGGGAGAGAGATGATTTGGAAACATGTCCTCTTTCTAAAGCTTTTATTTTTTAATAGAGAAAACCTTTCAGGCCCCTTTTTAATTCATAATAAAGAGCAGGTTGAAAAGAAGGAGAGGGCAAATGAAGACAGTGAGGCTTGCTAACTTCCTTTAAAGTTGGAAGGTCACCTTTAAAAATGGATGAATGCAGCATTTGGAGGAAGCTCCAAGGCAGCAGGCCTGGGGTTCAGCACTAGAATAGGAGGCAGAACAAAGATGAAAAGAAGAATCCAGTTGGGATCTAGGAAATCTAGGAATAGCTGCAGAGCTGCAAATCCCCGTGGTGGACATGGGTGGAGGCGGTGTTTAAGGGAGCTTCTCTGCCCGCTCTCGGAAAGCTGCAGTTGTGCGTGGTGATGTGCTGGGAAAGTTAAATTTGGAGCTGGATGGCCAGCTGGACTGCACAGGGGCACATGGACGGGTGCTAGCACTGGGGGAGTAAGCTGGGATCTGGGATAAAATTAAAGCACTGCCTGCCCATTTGCATTCAGGGATGCTGGGTAACTCTACAGTTGTCTTGCCTGGTTTGGCTATGTCCCTGCTGACTTTTTCCCCTTTCCTAGGACTCTTCAGGGAGTGGGAAAAGGGTGATCACAGCATGAATCCTGGTGATGACTTGCTGATTCCCAGTGCCAGCTCTTCCCACCTTTCCTTGACACAACCTGGGAGCTGCCTGGTGGGAACAGGACACAGAGGGAGGAGCGGGGACTGTACTGAGTGACCCTGCTGTTAGTCTCAGCTGAGTCTGCCCTGGGCAGAAGTTCCCTATGTCAGGGGCACAGTTCTTAGGATTCACCTAAGAACTAAACACATTTCATATTTAAGCAATTGCCTGTCTTTCCCTCTGAGCTGAGACGCAGGGGCATCAGACACATGCTATCTATTGCTTATTAAGTGGTTTAACAAGCCCAGCTAATTACAATGTACTCAAGGATTTTGTAGCTTATGAAGGCAGTCCCTGTTTGTTTGTGTCAGTGCTTTAATACATTAATACACCAATTAAACCTCGGGAGGAGTGCTTGCTCATACAGCTTTACATACAGGGAGGCATGTTGATGGTTTTCATGTCAGCTGGGGCTTCTCTGGCTCTTTCAGCTCCAGCTCTGAAGGGATGCTTGTGGTTTTGTGCTCAGCCTTGTCGCTGGAGGGACATGCATCCCCTACATAAAAACATTGTTCTCCCTGCCCAGAAATATGTTGTTTTACATATTACAAGACTCAGGCAGACATGGGCACTCTGTCGTTAAGGTTTTCTTCTCTCAGACAGGCCTTGGAGATTTTCTCGGTCTCTTTCCTTCTCAGTGCTGATGATACAGGCAATTTGTGCCTGAAAGTGTTGTCTTCTCTGCCTCAATTAGTCCCAGGGGTCAGCAGTGGGAGCTGCTGTCTGTGACACATGCATTTGCTTGCAAAGGGCCCAGCACATTTATTAAGCCACATGTAACGAGCAATAATCAGTGCACAAGGTGCCCAGCGTGAGCGAGTGCAGGGATGGGCTGGAGTGGGCAGCGAGGGTCAGGGGTAAAAGCCTCCTCAGCACACTCACAGCTCAGTGAAAAGAAAGCAATTGTTGAGGGAGGAGAAGGAGAAATGATAGATTAAAGGAAATTGAGCAACTGTAATAAATACACTTGAAATTGAAATGATTATATTCCCTGTGGAGCTCAAGTGCTGAGGAGGGTCTGCAGAAAGGGCAGCCACACAAAAAACGGTGGCCTTTTGGAGAGCTGGCTCACAGGGAATGCAAAATGAGTGGGAAAAAGCTGGCTGGGATTTAATGCAGGTCTTTCAGACACAGTTGGGAAGGCTGCCCTAAACATTCACTCTAGTAAAAATAAAGATAATAAAAGGCAGGATGATGGGACTGGCATACACCAGGCTGGCTAAGCAAGAGACTGAGACCATAATGGGGCACTGCTGAAGTATCAGAATGAAAGGAGAGGGGAGGAAGAAGAATGCAAGAGAAAACAAAGGAATGGAAAGCAGCAGCCGTACAGATGCTAAGGGTGTATTTCAGGCAGAGAAGTCCATTTACACATAAGTGCCTCAGAGACAACAAAACTGGCCTCACATCAAGGAGGGGTTTGGAGTTTTGAGGAAAACAGTGAGTTGGTGCAGAGGATATGGAGGATAAAGTGTTTATCTTGAGAGTGATATAAGGAGAACTTACACTGATGACAGAATAGAAGCCAGCCTGAATAAGTGATAAGAGGAGAGAAGGATTATTAAATATTTTTGTTTGCCAAAATTGTATTCAACTTTGTGGAAGATGAAGAGTTCATATCAGTGACCAGCTGTTCAAGGGCATGGGACCAGGTGAGCATCCTCTACAGATGGAGAGCACATCCCGAGGGTATGCACACAACTTGCCAAGCTCATTGCTGACATTTTAAATTGCCTGTTTAAAATTAGGCAGATGGATGAGAGTTTGAAAGTGGTGGACATAACAGGGACAAGAGATAGACCAGTGAGTTTGGTGTTTGCTCTGGGAAATTCTTGGGAATCTTCTTAAACTTTAAAGGATGTTATGGGAGAACATCTGGAAAGCAAAGCTCTGTGAAGGCCAAAGTAATGTGGGAGGAGTTTGAAGGAGTGGGAGGTCACACTCAACTAATCTGTTGGCATTTCCTGAGGAGCTCACTGCCACCATATCTGAGGGAAACTCAGTGGATATAGTACACTGAGATATTCCACAAGTATGTCACAAGGACCAGCATCTGAAATTAATGACTAGGGGTAGAAGCATTGGCAAATGCATCGACAAAAGAAAGAATCTGTGTAGAAATCTGCCCTAAGAACAAGAGACAGAAAAGAGTTGTTGCTAAAAGTGTTTCCAATTGGAAAGAGGTAGAAAGTGATGTGTCCTGGAAGTCACTGTTAATCACCTGTGTTTTTCTTGATGTCTGCTAACGATCTGGAAGAAAATGCTGAAGGCAGGAACCAGAGTCCTTCCTGCAGTAGGATCATGGACTGAGGGATTTTTCACCAGCACCGACTATGCTCAAGGTCCCAAACACACCCAGAGCCTCCCCTGATTTGGCATGTGTTTGGGAGAGGAATCCCTGGAGAGAGAAGAGAAGACTGCAATTTATGCCACAGAGAAACAGCACTATCCATTAAGAAAGGATAAATGAAACAAACTAGGCAGCATAGGAATTTTTTGTTCGTTGAACTCCTTCCAGAAATGAAGATGTGATTTTTAACAGCTCGGTAATTATTCATTCCTTCATTAGTTTTAATTTTTTTCTCTCCTCTCTCTACAATTCCAGTTTCTAGTTTGGAGACCTCAGATGACTTGATGTGAGCTCTGTTTGCAGGAGAATTGCAGCCTGGCTGTGTAAATGCAGAAGTCTGAGTGAAGTTTTGAACTCTGGGTGCTCATACGCACTCAGATATTGATCTGGGTAGGTTTTCCCACTACCTACTTAAAAAATTTCTGCCCTGGGAAAAGGTTAAGAGACTTGATTTAAACTCTGATTGATAAAGAAAAGACTTCAAGGTGACCTTTTCAATACAAGCTGAATTTGGGGTCGCTTTCCAAGCTCAGATTGCAATAAGGAGACAGGATTTGTAGGGAGATTGATGGATTGGATTAGTGGCCTCTCATTTTGCCATGTTACCATCCCAATATCTGATGCTGGCCCTTCAATTAAGGCAGTTCAGGAAAGCAACATATATAGTCTTATCCAAGGTATTTTTGGACGAAATGAGACCTGTCCTAGGCTAGTAAGGAGAAACAGCTAAAGGTATTGAAGATCTTTCCATTGTTATACCCCACTCAGTGCTCCGCAGCATCACCCACACATATTCATCTACAAATTGCTGTTGCCAGCTTTGGGAGGTTCTTTTTATGCCTCTGCATCCTCAGGTAATTGAAAAACAGTATTACTCTTTCTCACCTTCCTCAGAAAGCTTGCTGATTTTGGTCCTTTCTACTATCAGTGTGTTCTTGCTGTGAAACTTCATAATACACATTTAAATTTAAGCTGTTAAGCCATATATGATATATATAAAAGTGTATATATATAATATCTTGGTTTTGTAGTTGAAGATCCTCATAGGTTGCTTTCCCCATGTGCCTTGAATACCAACTTAACAATCATCCAGTCTTCAGAGTTCAGTTAAAGCCAAACATGCACCTTTTCACCATCTGCAATTAATCATGTCTTCTGAGGCTACCAGCACTGCAGAATGTTTTCTTGAGTCTCACTAGAGCCTTTAAGAAGAATTAACTAGGTATATTTCCTCTGGTGCAGCCAATGATGCTTGGCCACAGGAGAAAACTCTAGGATTCTTTTTTTCCCACTCTAGCACTCATTGAAATTTGTACTGGATTTTGTGAAAATTCACCCCAGCCATCTGGCTCATAATGGTGTGAGACATTGCTGAAGGATGACAGAAAAATGGACAAATCCATATTGTTTTATCACCCTGTGTTCTCCCTGTGCTGGGAGTGTCAGAGACAATAACCCAAGATGGATTCCCCTTTATAACCACAACAGGGGCAAGAGGCAGCAGAGATACAGTGGAGCAGTGTCATCAGGGAAAGAAGCTCAAACCAGAGCATGTGGTTCCTTAAAGAGTGCTGACCTCCTGGTGATGAGGGATTTTCAAAGCCTAACCCAAGGAGACCCATCCTGGTTCAGCTCTCACTGCTCAAAGAGATTTGTTTCTGCCAAAGAGAGGAAGGTTCTGCTGGCTGGACAGTGCCTCTGCACAGCCAGTGCCCGGGAAACAAGTTGGATCTCACCATGGAACAGCTTTGGAGTCAATGCACAGCTGAGTTGCTGCCTTTAGGGATCCTCTTCTGCAGGATGGACCCAGGGTGCTGGTGGGCTCCTTTCTCTCATCAAGAGCTGCTCTGCTGTTACACCCCTCTTTTTCTTTTTCTACAGCAAGGGGAACCTTGGAGGAAAAGTGGATTTCTCTTGATGTGCAGCCTCACAGGAGCACCAGCACAAAATTCATTCCTGCTTGTGACTCAGGCACAGGCCAAAGGAGCACAATCATGCACAGACCTGGAGGGTTAAATGAGGACCAGCTGCTCTCCCCATCAGATTAGTAATTCCTTTGTATGATCCTCCTCCTCTTTATCCCTCTCTGCATAATTTGCTGCCTCTTAACAATAGCCTAAATCACCCAAACCACAGTAATTTTAGAGCCCAGCAGGCAGAGCTGTCTCACATTACTCCTCCTTCAGGGGTTTCCTTCTGCAGGAGGAGTTGGTGAGATGGAAAAAGGGATGTGCAGACAGAACAAGCAGGGAGAAAGCCAAGGAAACCTCAGGCAGAAACAAAGATAGAGCAAGGTCCATTTGGAGTGTTAGGAGAATGTGAATCTGAGGGAACACCTCATCAAGCCACAGACATGAGAACGCCTCCTGTGTCAGTCCTGCGAGAAGGGGAGTTGGAGGAGGTGGGAAGGAAGGAGAGAGATGGAAACTGGGCAAACTGGAGAGAGACTTTCTAACGGAATCATAACTTGAGCCTGAGATCTGTCTTTCAACACCTCATGTTTTTGCTCCATATGGCCTCACTTCTGGAATTTTCTTGTTCTATGGGTTTGGCTGCATTAGCCACTTGTTTAATGACTACTAAGCAAAATTGTTGGTGGGAAAATGACTGGGCACGGGGCAAGAAATGATACTACAATGTGGAGTTTACAGACACAAAATTGTCCTTTTTTCCTTTGTACTGATGGTGAGGATGGCAACAATCAGAAGCACTTTCAACCTGCTTGGAGCTCTAGCTGGAAAATGCAGAACACAAGGTCCTTTCACCAAATTTTATGCTTTGAGATGGGCCAGGAGCTCTGTCACAACAAATTTTTCTGAGAGTCTTTATGCACTTCTACATCTGGAGGAAACTGCACTTTGTCTAAAAATACTCCATCATTTTGCACCCAACTTTGGGGCCAGTTCTTACTCTGGGCTTTACAGTGGGGATCACAGTTTTAGTACAGCATCTGAACCACTTCCAAACCATGTCTCTTTCTTTAGTGCCACCCTTCTAATAGTCACGTATTTTCCAGAACATATTCAATATATCTGGAATTTTTTAGCAGTTATGGTGTGGGCTAGATCCTTCAACTGTGAATCAGGGCAGCGACTGAACAAAACTGAAACAGTAGTATAAAAACCCCCTAAATACTCAAAATTACAAGGAAAAGCTTAATGCTGTGACCTGAACCCTGTGCAGCAATATCTGCATGGGTGTGAAAGCACACTGCAGCATGGCACAGAGGTTGATAGCTGGGATGGAAATTACACCAGCAAGATCTGGCTGCTGAGGTCAAAAAGGGCAAAGATTGACCATGGGATGTCTGTCAGAGACACATCCTGCTGTGGGGATCACTACTGGCTGGCCTGAGCTCTGCTGGTACCTTTTGGAGGGAGCAGTGGTGGTGCCTGGAACAATTTTGTGTCTGCTTGGGTTGAGGAGGAATGCAGTCTAATCAAGGCAGTTGCAAAGATGAGGGAGATTTTCAATGCTGTCCCAAATTAAGGAGCATGGGAAGAGCCAGTGCAGGGATGAGGGCTGGGAGAAAGGCTTATGTGGCACCAGTTAAGCCAGCCCTGTGTGGCGTCTGCCTGCTGGGACACTGTGAGGGTGCCAGAGGACAGCAAAGGCCAAAGCTTGGGCCGAATTCACTGCGACCAAACTCCTTCCTTCAAAGGACCCAGGAACTCACTTCTGGCCCTGCAGCAGCTCAGCCATGGAGGGGCTGCTGCCTGCACCAGGCTCTGGAGTCTGCTGCCATCTCTACAGAGGAGCACTGTCTGGGGGAATTTGAGGCTGAAAGTGGGTTCTGCCGGGCTCCTGGTCCTGCTGCAGCAGGCAGGGCCATGCAGTCAGCTCCCAGGCTGGGGCAGTCCATAGCCCTGAGCCCCTGGAACTCGGGGATGGAAGGTAAGCCTCTGGGTTCCTGCTGGGAGACATTCTCCAAGCTGCCAGGCTGCTGCTGAGACCCGGTCACTTCCCGCTTTCTTGTGATTACCCGTTCGGCAATAGGATGCTGTTAAGTGTCTGATTACTCTGCTGTTAAATCGTTAAGCCTGAAATCTGGCTATCACGTGGTCCCTCGAGGGGCAGCCAATCCCCCGCCAACCCTCCATCAGTAATCCTTCTTTTCCCTTGGAAAAATAGTAGAAAAGAAAGACAAGAGGTATCTGTCTGCAGCAGTACTTTCCAATCAAGTGAAAACTAGCTGGAAAATCAAATCAGCTGGTAAGTTGCTGCAAAACACAACTCTATCTCCTTAAAATCTCCTCTTTTGAAGGGATGAACTGAACAGCAATAGCTGCTGATGTAAAACAAACCATTATGCCTCCTATCTCCTTTACAAGCCCCCCTCCCTGCAGACGCATGAGTCTGAAGGAGGCAGATGCTCTCTGAAGACTATTTTCCTCTGTTAAATAAATTCACTTTCAAATAATGTGTAATTAAATGTGTGGTATTGAATTAATGTTTTATTCTGAGTGCTTTGGCAGCAGGGGACCTAGGGGCCTGGCTGGTGGAAAGAAAACATGCTCACCAGAAAGACTCCCTTCTCCTCTCTCTTTCCCTTTTCCTCCCACTCTGCCAAGAATCCCAGTCCCTGTTTCCAAGAGCTGCTGGAGTGTATCAGTGAGTTGGTGAGAACAATGCTTTGTGTAAGATCCCTTTTGTGATATGTTGTCATGGGGTTCTTGGGGATTTCACCCAGTGCAAAGACCTCTGCAGCCCACTCCTTTCCTCCCTCTACCCATGTCTTGATATTCTTAGTCTTCATCCTCAGAAGATGCCAACTGTCTGCTAACCCTTGTATACAAAAGGCAGAGCTTAAGTGTCCCCTCAGAATAAGAAGTTGGTGCTGGGTGTCCAAGGAGACAGAAGCTGCTGAAGCTGGAAAGGCAGATTATCCTTCCAGCCTAGTGTCAGCCAGAAATTGAGAAGGTGCTGACAATGTTGGGAATAATTGGATGGTGTTTAAGTCTTTTGCCTGGAATGTTGGTAAGGTTTTGGTCCCTTCAGCAGCGTTTTTGTGTTCCCCAGGGAGCCAGCTGAGGAGGAGTTGGTGCATGTAGAGACATTGACAAGCACAGGGTGAACCTGTCCCCAGGCTTTTTAGAGGTGACAGTAGCAAGGGGGACCAGAGTGACTGTCTTAACCTGGGAGAAACTTGACATGTTTGTTGAGCAAAAGCAGATGAAGCAGAGGCAGAAACTGGGTTGGGGCACAACTGGGAAGCCATTTACAGCTGGCTGCTGCCTAACCCCAACCCTGGCAGCCACAGGGAACCTTGGGAGAATTGGGTTTCTTTTGGTAAAGTCTTCAAGGTCTCCATATTTTAGAACATTTTAACCTTTGACAACAGCTCAGGTGAAGAGATTTACCTCGTTGGTTCAAAGTCCTGTTGATATGAACTCTTGCTTGAGTAATTCCAGAATGTCATAAATCTTCAGGAAGAGGAGGAGGTGGATTCTGGCTCAAAGGCATGAACCCACTGCTGTGCAAGGCAGGAATATGCTGAAGGGTTCTTTCATTTGCTGCTGTGGTCATTGTGAGGCTGGGGGTGATGCTCAGGATCCTTCCTCTTGCTTTATGTCCTTTTGTTTAGATGTCCCCACGATAACTGTTGTTTCTGCAGTAGGTTCTGCACGACTGTGCAGTGTTGTGCTTCCCAGCTGAGGCTGCTCAGCACCCAGTACATGTGGGACACTTTGTACTGCTCTCTTAAAAAAAAAAATTGCTGAGTAGTTTCTACTCAGATATATGGTACTGTAATGGATGAGAAGGACTTAAAGTTGTGCTTTGTTTTATAGGAGTGTCAAGTGGTTTAAGGTGAGAGAGAAGTTTTTGCTTTTGTGGAACGATGCCGAGTGCATTCTAACTTTACTGTTTTTCAAATTTTTTTCCCACGAAGTAAATGAGAATTTGCTTTGGCTTGGGTTTAAACTTTGCAGGTATATCACACCAGGTAACGTTACCTGCTTCCACATGGTTGTCAGGGTGCTTTGGTGAGGGAGCCTGGTGGGCTCTGGAGTTGCTTCTGATGAGTTGTTGGTTTAAGGGGTGCTTGTGCTTTGCCTTTGTACCAGCTCTTTTACACACACACCACACAGACACAAAAAAACTCCCTTTCCATTTCCCTTCAGCTCCAAGAGCACTGTACATATGGCCTGTTGGTGGTCTCTGTGTGGCTGCTTTTGGAGCTGGTGCTGCAGCTCAGAGGGTGCTAATCCAGTCACTGGATTAGCTGGAAATCATACCCCTCTGTGGAACTTGAGGGCTCTTCTGCAGCATCTCTCCCTCAAATCAGGGTTGGCTGGAGTTAGCTGAAAGCTGAAATGCAGCACTTTGCAGCAGCAAAAAGCAGAGGAGCTGGTGATGTCCTGATTGCTAGAGGTATGCTTGGAAATGGTGGATATCAGGTATTTCCAAAGCATCAGAGATCTGGCACACAGAGGTTGCTCCTCTCCTGTTTTCCTGAGCTCGATTGCACTGAACTTTAGCTCCTGGTGTAGATTGGTATAACTGGATAATTCTTTTAGCCAAGATTGTCCAGCTAAATGCGTCAAGGCCTGTTATTTTTTACCAAGGTCTATTTAGCAGCATGTAGTGCATTAGCTCTGGGTCTGCTGGGTCAGCTGAGCAATAAAGCCTCCTTCCCACCTGGGATCTGCACTCATGCCTTGTGCTGCTCCCAAGGAATGAAGTGGATGGTACGAAAACTAAAAGAACTGCAGAAACATAAAACAGCTTTCTCTTCAGGTCTTTATGAAGGAGTACAATCATTAGCTGAGCTGAGGGCTGTGGTTGCTCCACCAAGTTCCCAAAGATTCAGATATGCTTTACATAAATCTCTATGATTTGTGTCAGAACTACTTGGTGCTTATAATCACAGCTTTTTTTGAGTCCAAGTCCTTGAAGTGTGCCTTACAGAGGAACTTGGCAAAGAACCAGTGTCTGGGCACCGTGCCGAGTTGTTGGAACATGTACCTGGGCCTTTTCCCAGAGGTGGCTCATGTCATAGCTGGGAGAGAAGCCACCAGAAGTGAAGGGCTACCTACTTCAAGTCCAGGCAGAGATAAGAAACAGCCTGTTTATGTCTCCATTTTTTAAAATGATGTGGGACTTATTCTCCCTTTGTTTACATATACTTCACAGCAGTCCATGATTGAAATCAATATCCTCCATTGACTTTGATGGATTTGCACCGGGTGAGGAGGGAGACTCGGGCTCTGTGCAGCCTGCCTATTTGTTATCTGCTCTCTCTATGAGGCAAATCTGTGAGAGAATGCCTTGCCAGCCTTCCAGTGGCAGGGCTTTTTGATCTGCTCCTGCCCGATGTGCGCGCTCTGCTCTGATCGGGTACCTCGGGTAACTCCTCGAGACCTTTGGTTCCCATCCAGGCTGTGACTGACTTCCTGACATGAAGAACTCTCTGCTTGGTACTTACATGTCATGGTGACAAGATTTCCAGTGTAAATTGTAAGCTTTGTTTATTTGATTTTAATTGTGGTGGATCAGCAGAGCTGTGCAGTATTTATTCACAAGAGTTATTCCAGCAGTGTCGAGGAAGAAATGAATGAATCACATTGACTAAGTGGGAACTTTGCTACCTTTTTGCGGACAACTTACGCAGAAAGAAAAGAGACAATTCTTTGGCATAAATTAGTTGTTACAGCAAATGACTCAGCCACTGCTGAAAAATGTCATTGTTGTTATCATTTATAAAGCGCTGTTGATGCAAATGAGGCTTTAGAAGCTTATGAAAATCAAGACCATATCTACAAAGAGCCCAGGATCAGACCCAAAGCAGGATACCTTAGAAACAGATCTAAAATAAGTCAGTTTTAAAACAGGACTTGAACAGCAAAAGGGGCAAAAAATAGAGAAGAAAAAGAGAGAAGAAATGTCATGATGTGAAAAAACAAAGGAAGCGAGGAGCTGGTGATGGAGAGGTGCAGGAAGGGACCTACCTTTAGGGAAGACAGGGTCGCATGTGAGGGGAGAAGAAAAATTTACAGAAAATTGATATTGATCTTTGCTAGGCTAGAAGAGGAATCTTCTGATAAAGAGGGCAGCAAAAGTAAAAGGGAAAATGTCTATAATTTTGCTCTATTCCACCAGCAAGCTACAGGTTGTTTGCGAATTAACAGTCCAGGGTCAGGAAACCCACTGGAAATACAAGAAGACAGACTGCTCACTGTTTGAGAGTTTGAAAGATGTGAGGAGTTAATTGAAATTAATTAATTTAACAATTGAAATTGACCTGGTGTAAATGATCCAGCATTAGTAGTTTTGCAGTTTCCTCTAACTTAAGTACTGTCACTGCTCATGGTTTACTCTGTTTGGAGATTGATTTGTCCATTTTCCTCCCACTGTAGTCATCTGTGTCCAAACACAATCATGTGCATCCAGGTTTCAAGAGTATTAGCAAACCACGGTTTTAAAGATGGTGGTTGTGATGGGAATTTGAAATGCAGAATTTGCAGTGTCACTGAACCCATCTCTTCTTCATCTGATGCCCTGAACTGATTTAGAAATGAGACAGTAATTGGAAAATTAGATTCATGAAATGTACTCATACAACTTCCCGATATCCGCTCATGTGATTGGAAAGTGGTGGTTATTCAAAACAAGGTGTTTTCATTCCACACAGTCTACTACCAGCTCCATATGCTCTACCTGCAATTTAGAAGTTGAGTTGGGGTCTTTTTGCCTTGACCTTGTCATAAGATAGAGAGACTCTGCAATATGAGAGTAAAAGATGGGAGAAGAATCATTGAATGAGGGGTGCAAGTGGAAAAGTTCTGATTTTTCCAAGCTCTATCACAAGGGCTATCACAGAAGTGACCCATCAGGACATGGTAGATGGATGCATGAGAAAAGCAGAATTAATCTTGTTCCCTCTTCTTCTTCCCTGCTATACCATGGCTGTGTTGGGTTCACAAGTTTAGCAAACTAGAAGGTGTTTGTCTGGAGGAAAGGAGCAGACATGACCAAGGACACAGGGGAGCAAGTGACGGGGAGGAAGAAGTTTCTGGTTTCAGACAGCCACTTTTCTGAATAAATTCACTTTAAGCACATATCATGTCAGCTGTCCTGCAAAAGGTTCAGAGGTGGTTAGGTAAAGATCCCTTTGCAGCTCCAAAGCTGCTACCCTTCTGCCTTGGCTCTTCCGGAGAAAAGGAAACTTTCTGCTTTGGAGGCCATGTGTAAAAGTGGGTCCCAGGCTTACTGTTGTTAATGCTCTAACTTACCCCCATGCTGCCATCATTGAGCTAAAGTCATAGGCCTTTTCCACCCAGCTGCAGGTCAGGTGCTTTCTGATGTGGTTAATGGGCTATTCAGAGCAACAGAGAAGGCAAAAGTTTGAAATAACTTCTCTGTGTGTTAAATCTTAATGGACAAGAAGGAAGGTGGGAAATCTGCCCAACTTTTCTTCTTTGTCATGAGGAA
Organism: Phainopepla nitens; assembly: GCA_013400175.1. Taxonomy (NCBI): domain Eukaryota; kingdom Metazoa; phylum Chordata; class Aves; order Passeriformes; family Bombycillidae; genus Phainopepla; species Phainopepla nitens. The sequence goes on along the minus strand of VXBQ01015638.1, from coordinate 584,194 downwards.
ACATAATGATCTCAAAACAAGGACTGGAAGATGTTTCATTGTAAAGTGGAATTACTTCAGTGTCAGGCACTCACATCCTTCCTGTAGGTACAGCACAGCTTTGAATGAGTTCGCATCATGCTGTCAATTCTGCTTATTTTCCTGTCAGGTCTTGCTGTGGCTTCTGCACAGGATCTTCTTATGAATTGTCTTGTTGTCTTGTTTTTATAAGTTAATGGTACATGGGGAGGAAAAAATAAAAAGAGTGGTACTTAGGGAGAGGCAGTTTGCATACACCTTGTCTACAGGGCTGACTGCAACACAGCCGAGACAGATTAGCACAGCGCTGCCTGCCTAAAACAAATAAACACCAGCTGTTTATCAGACAGGGCTCGGCTTCCTCCAGGAGGAGATAAACAGATTTATGCAGATGAACCTCTGAGGTGCCCTTGCAGCACAGCATCTTTCATGGCTATTTGGCCTTCCCCACGAGTTACAGCCGGGACAGGCGAGTGCAGAGGTGCACGGTGAGCACAGTAAAGCCACGGGCCACAACGTGCCACAGGGGTTTGTCACTGCTCTATGGTTAAAGCCTGTATTTTATGGTGGGTTAGAATTAATCATAGTGCTGATCTTGCTGTGAAGGGAAGAATTTGATCTAAACCTCACTATTTTAGGCCTCTAGCATGTGAAAAAGCAATTTATTATAACTCACTCATTATTCCATTTGTGCCTAAAATACTATGAAGCAAAATTTATGGCTATTTGAGGTTGAGAGAAATTGTGATCGGCAAATGTACTTTTCTGATTCTTCATTAAGATTGTCCAGTTGCTGTCAAACTACTTAACTTCATGACCCTTTTATTTTTATAATCACCCAAGTTAACTTTAAATCCAACACTACTACACAAGTCAACTACTGCAAAAGGATTGTTTTTCCCTCAATTCAACTCGGTCTGCCACAATACCATATTTAATTTGTCATACAAATTTTCCCTGAAACTTCTAGGGTGACTCTTAACAACTAGCTGTAAAACCTGGTCTCGAAGACAGATGGGATATCATTTTAATAATGTAGACATAATTACACAGTTTGGATGCCAGCTCCCAGAAATGTCTGGTAATTTATTAAGATGTTGTTGGGAGGAAAAATTGTGAGCTCAACGTTTTGGGCAAGACCCTGGAGAGTTTAGAAAGAGAGGTTTGCCTCAGTTCTCATGGTGTCACTCATCAGAAGTGTAAAAATTCTTAAACAGTATTGCAGTTTTTTCTGAGACTGTTTCCATTTTAACTTCATCTCACACCAAATGGGACAATCCAATTGCAATTTCTATATTTCTGAGTTTTTAAAAATATCCTTGGGCTCCTCTTACTACAAGATCATTCCTCACAGCTATCTTGACTGCTGCTATTCAGGAGACCAAGAATGCAAATACATGGTTTGTCAATACAGTAAGACCAAGGTAATGTAGTGATGAATGCTATAGAAATGCTTGCCAAGACAAAGAGGATAAACTCCTTTTCCTCTACTCTATTAAGTAAATTGGTGCCATTTGAGCTTTTCTTATATTAGGAGTTTCCTCACCCAAGTGCATCACTTTACATTTCAACACGTTATATCTCAGATTTCTCAAGGTATTCCTTAAACACTCAGCTAAACCAGGTGGAGAAGGCAAAGTCCTCATGTGATTTGTTCTTCCTGGCTGCCACTGCAGGTTTAAAACCAAAGTCATTTTGGATGTGCCTACCAACCTGTGCCTTAATGTTACTAATTTTATTAATATGGCGAAGAAACAGTTTTCAGCCTATTGAACAATTAAGAAAGGTCAATGGGAATTCCCAGAGAGGTGTCTTTCATTACAAGGCCCATTGCTTGTGCAATCTCACAGCATCCGTCTTCCCAAGCAAGCCAAGGGCCCAGAGATGGCAGCTCCATAAACCTGCCTCTAAACTCCTAATTAAAAAACTTAATTGCATGAAAGCCATTAGTATGCCTGTCTTACATTGGCTTTTTGATGCATTAAGTGGTACTTACGTTATTGTCGGGCACGTAACCTCTCAGGTGGATACAGGTGCCTGCTTGGGTGCCTGGGTGGCAGGAGCTGGTGGCACGAGCTGGTGGCAGATTGTGATGTGTCCCCACAGCCAGTCTGAAACCCAGAGTTAGTCACTTCTACCTCCTTCACCTGCAGTGCTCCAAGAAATGCACCTAATCTAAGGGACACAAACCTTTACAGCTCCTGTGGCACAAGGAAGAGATGGAAAAGGCTCAAAAGTGATCCAGTTTATTCGCAAACAGATTCAGGGTTATGAACATCCCACGGTAGGGGAAAGGGGGCACTGTCCCACAGTGCCTCTGCTTGAGGAGACCTCTCATACATCAGCTTTTGCTTACTGAGCACTGGAGAGGAGTGCACAGCTCTCCATGGCCTGCCATGACCGTCAGGCTGAAGCTGGGAGTGGTCTGTGCTGCCACAGTTCTCAAGGGTGATGGAAAGCTCCACTGAAGGACACTTCATAGAGATGAAGTTTTGGGTGCTGTGCCTCCAGAAAATGCTGTGGTGGCTGTGCATCTCTAACTGCTTCCACAGCTTATTCCAAGCATTAAAAAACCCCCTTTTTTTATTGCTGAGGAGTTCTAGGGGTGCTGTGATGCCAGAAAGGTGCTTAGAGGTTTGTTGTGCCTTAGTGTTGTCCTCAGAAGAGAAAACGTTCTCTCAGCAATCCGTGGCATTTAATAATGACACAGAGTCAGTGGATATCTCATAGTCACTTAACTGCCCCTGTAGGTGCCTAGGTATCTGGGCAGATTTAATCCTTAGGAATGACCTGTTAGCTGAGCAAACCAATTTTTGTTGGCCTCTGTACCTCTGGTAAATTAAAAGCTTCTGCTCTTGTGATTCTCCTGAATCCTCGGTTGCTATTCTCTGTCAGTCCTCACTGTCCTAAATGTCAGTGGAAAGGATCATTGAAATTAATGGGCTCAGTTCATCTGTTGTGCCAGTGATGGTATCCTGGGATGACCTTCCTTCTGAGGGAACAGTCGTGTAGGGGAAGGCTGCAGGGTCAGGGTCCTGCTGCAGGGCAGTACTCAGCACTTCCAGCCAGCTCCTGCTAATGCTCTAAGGAGCGTGGGGGTCACTGGTCCTCCTCTTCCCAGGAATGCTTTGACTTGCCAAGCTTCAGCCTCAAAAATCTGTCGTGTCTGAGTTTAAACTAATCCCAGTTGAAATGCAAAACTCAACAGGACCTTCTAATCTCACCTGGCCTTTCACTGGGAGGATGTGACCTTTGCTAAACCTCACAGGAGATGGATTATTTCCAGGATCATTCGAAAGAGATTCATGTCTTTGTAGCAGAATTTGCCCCGAAGGTTCCTCTCCCTGAGGACAAGCTTGCCACAAGCTTGTCATGAGAACTGATAAACCTCAAGTACTTTCCTCGCAGATGTTTTGCATGAGACTAACTCCATCACAGAGATGGCAGCATTCTGTGGATGGGGAAAAAAATCCATGTAGATATTTCTGCAAAGCAATTTCAGTTCCCTTGCAGTTTGCAAGAAAATTGAGTTAGTTGTTTTCCATTTGCTGAATTAACCCTGATTCATTCTTCCCTCAACCCTCTCCCTCTTCCTCCCCTCCCTCCAACAGATGTCCAGCATATTAAGAGGAGAGACATCGTTTTGAAGAGGGAGCTGGGAGAAGGTGCCTTTGGGAAGGTGTTCTTGGCCGAGTGTTACAACCTCAGCCCCACCAATGACAAAATGCTGGTGGCAGTGAAGGTAAATCCCAAGGGCGAGTGGCAGACAGTAGGGCAGGGGCTGGCCAGTGAAGCGGGACTGGATGAGCCTGTGTGGGAAAGGGAAGCAGGGGAGGGCTGGGGGCCAGGGGTGGAGATTTATCTGATGCCGGAGATTGTGGTAAATCCACTTAGTCACACAAAGTTTCAGTGTTTCGCTTCAAGGTTGTCTGTTCTCACCAGTGCCAAAGCCTCCCTTCCTGCTGACACAGCCAGGAGACAGACAGGGAGGAGAGGCTGGTCTGGGAGCCGTGAGCTCTCGTGCAGCTGCAGCAGCACAGTGCGGATCCACCTCCCTCCAGCAGGCACTGCGGCCCTGCTCCTTCTGGATTTTATCTTTTTTGTGTAACATGCAGAAGCTGAAACATAAAAAGGCCTCAGCAAAAATGAGCAATGAAAGCTAAACATGATGAGCCAATTTTCTGGGATCAATTTGCTGCAAGATGGGCAAAGCAACTCGGCTCGGCTCCACTCTGCTCCTGCTTGCCTAGCCACAGGTTGCTCCTGTTTTGAGTATTTTAAGCCAACATGAGTTCAGTTGGCTTGTGCTGTGCTGCTTGCATCCTTGTGATGTTCCTCATGGGAGCTGTGCCCCATCAGTGTGGCTCTGGGCAGAGAAGAATACTCAGTGCAGAACTGTGCTCTCCTCTCAAGTGGCACCAGTTGGCAGAGACACAGTTTAATCCCTTGGATTTATCCAGTGCTTCCTAACTCCTTGGAACAAGGTCTGCATTTGAACAGAAGCTCTACAGGGAAAAAGGTTCCTGCACTCTTTCCAAAGTGCTGGAGGCATCCAGTTACTTGTGACTTGTTCTAATCACTGGCAGCTCAAGCCTTTTATTTTTTTTAGCTCAGATGTCCCCTTTTGCTCCAGCAGTGAAGCGCAAGATTGTACCTTTCACCTCTGAGACTGGTTAAAGCCGAGGACATGAAGACACCCACATGATTAATTGTTTGATTATAGGTTTGGTACCTGCCTATCAGTGTCAGCCATCCCTCAGCAAACCTGGCTCCTGAGTCTCTTCAGAGTTTCATTTGCATGTAGGCAGAAACAGCATCCGAACTTGTTTCTGTTAATTGCTACTATGAGCTTACATCTCCAGAGTGCCTTTCATCCTGCAAGATCATACAGCTCCAGCTCAGGAGCTGGGCCCTGGAATCTGGCTTCTTGCCAGCTCTGGGAGTGGCAGGGAAAAAAATCCCTCTAATTTGGGCCACGTTATAAGTCTGAGGGGAAAAAAAAAAAAAGAAAAAGAAAAAGAAAAAGAAAAAAGACAGGAATAAAGGCTTTACATATTAAGTTGAGATTTGGCTGCAATTCCTGAAGATCTCATGCTCCCAACTGAGGCTGAGAACTACCTCCCCAGTCACTGCAGCTCAGGGCAGCAGCAGGACACACTGGTTAAGGGCAGCTGAGTCCACAGCCCCGAGCCTGCCTCTGCCCTGCTCTCAGGGACTCTCTCCCAGGCCCAAAGGAAGGGGCTGTGTTACTCACTCACTTAAATGGACTCAGATTTTTACCAGATCTAAAGGTTGCAGCCCTGCAGATAAACTGAATTTTGATGTGAAGGCATGGACAAGCTTCCTGTTTTATTCAGCTCGCTTCTAAAAGCATCCTAAGAAATGCACAAACACTATATCCAGCAGAGTGTTAAGGTGACAAAGTCAGGTACTAGAAATGCTGGAGGGGCATGTCCTCTGAACACCTTATTTTTCATTTCTCTGTGGCTGCTCCATTGTGGGGATCACTCCTGTGCTGGAACCTCTCTATATGTGAGTGTACCCATTTTCACAGCCTCCCAGCAAGTTACTGGGGTTATATCATCCCCTTTTGCAGAGGGCAGATGCAGAAGCAGGAAAACTGAGCTGAAGAGATCTGCTTTAGGTGAAGGATGGAGTTACCAACCTCTCTTTCCAGCCCCATGGACAGCAGGTACCTCACTCAGAGTGAGCCCTGCTGCAGCAATAAACACATGCTTGTGGAGACCCGGCCCTGATGCTGCATAGGAGGGGATTTTCCAGGTAATATTGGAACAACTGGCACTTAATGATAACAGCTGCAACCTGCAGATGCTCAGGGACTTGCCAGGAGTTATGGAGGAATTGTGTGATGGAGGCACCGAAAAAAATCCACCCCAAACCTTCCTGGGAGAGGCATTCCACTGATTTTACTGAGACATCCCTTCTCTTTCTTTGGTCCTGGTCTTTCCCTGTTCTATCCCTTCCAGCTCCCTCATTTCTAAATGTTTGGCTGTGCAACCTTAGTAACGGGGAGAGGGTTAATATCTTTTTTTTTGGTATGTTGTATCAACAAACTTAAAATCTTAGCACCTTATAAAAATGATTGCGTGTGAAAAAGATGAAACCCAAACTCACTGCAGCTTGAAATATTATGTGCAACCACAGGAAAAAGGGGGGAGAAAAGTATGATGGGGGAAGGGACTATTTTCCTGCAGAAAAATAGGGTGGCATCAACATTATGAAAGTATTAAATGACTAAAAGTAATTGGGTGCCTGAGATAAGGATGGATGCTTTGCCATCTGCACCATGTAACTAACATTCATCTAAATATCTCTAGTCAAGCTATCCCAAAGGGCAAAGAATTAAAATAGATTTATGCATGTGAATAGCAGTTTGGGGGCAGAATCAGATGAGGCAGTGTCCTAAGGCTTGGGGAAAAGCCTCCCAGCAGGTCTGCTCCAAGGGGAGAAGCACCTTCTCTGGAGGAGTCTCTAGAGCCAGCAGCACCAGGGGCCAGCCCAGGTGCAGGAACAGAGTGCTGGGCCCCATGCTACACGCACAACTTTCTGATATTTAGCATTCCCTTTTGCACATAAATTGCAGCCTGCAGGTGCTCAGGCCACCTCTGCTGTCTGCATTTAAGGGGAGATTCAAAGCATAGGGAAAGGGGCAGGTATGTTTGTGTGTAGGTAAGGGGAGAGCTGTCCAGCGTCCCCCACCAATAAAGAGGAACTGGTGCACATCAGACTGACACAGGATAAGTGGAACAAGTTTCCTTGAGTCCTTTTCAGCTCCTGTTAGGCTGCACAGTTAAAGCCAGAATTGGTCCTAAACAGCTCTGGCATGTCAAGGATGCAGAGAATATGGTGCAGAACCAGCAACTCAAAACCAGACTCTTCATCTTCTTAAATGTTTGCAAAGACAGTGCTGATTCTTGTGGCCATTTCATCTTGTCAAATGGTCTGGACTTAAACTTTTTTATCAAGTTCCCTCCCTTGATACCCTGAGATGACAACAAGCTGCTTTCAAACTAACTCTCCAATGCAACTGCACAATAATACACAGAAAAGCCAGAACCCAACCCTGGAGAATCCTCCTTTATCATCAGCTACAGCCACAGCAACATCTTCATGGCAACTCTGCAGTGTCGGGCTGGGCCACACCATCTGAAGCCTGCAAGCTGCCTTGCAATGGCAAAGTGGCGTTCTCAAACCGTGGGAGATGAGATATTCTCAATAAGGATACTGATTTCAGCATCAGTCTGCCAGGGGAGCTGTTATAAACAGCAGGGAATAAAAACATGATTTTAAAAATTATGAGAAAAGACTTGACAGTGTCCTTCTTCAGAGGCAGTTTGAAAAATCCACACAATAACTGCACAGCCAGGAAAATCCATCTTCTGAATAAAGGCAGTGTAGTCAGCTATTTCAAAATAAAAGACAGATAGCAAGGACTGGCTGGCTCAGGAATTTAATAATAATGAGATATGAAGCCATTCACCCCTAGGTCACCAGTATAAATTCTGCCCAAGCTGGGAATAATTGGAAGCTATTACCCTCTGAGGCATGTTTGCTGCTGCCTAGGAAATGTGTTGGGGAACCCACTGGGCCAGTAACTAGAGGAACGACACGCTAAGGTGGTGCCACCAGCCCTCCCAGCACACCTGGGCCAATGGCTCCTCTCCTCTCCCTTCCTCATCAGCTCCTCACAGATGCTGTCACCCCTTTGTTCTGGCTTTTCCTCCACCTGAGTCCCTCATTCCAGGCTCTGAAAGACCCCACGTTGGCAGCCCGGAAGGATTTCCAGCGGGAGGCAGAGCTGCTCACCAACCTGCAGCACGAGCACATCGTCAAGTTCTACGGCGTGTGCGGTGACGGCGACCCGCTCATCATGGTCTTCGAGTACATGAAGCACGGTGACCTCAACAAATTCCTCAGGTATGTGCGAGGGAGGTGCTGTGGGGCTGCCCCACAGCCCCAGTGAGGCTTGTTCTAGCTCAGTGGTGCACCAATGGTGTCGTTATTCAGTGGGCTGAGCAGTTAGAGATGGTTGTTCCAAGGGCAGCTGGGAGGAGATGATGGCACTCACCAGATTTAGGGCTTTAGTGGCCCCGTCCCAGCATTTTCTCTTAGGTAACCTCAGGAGCTGTGGAAACCAGGGTTTTCTTCTCCCACCTCAGCAAGTTTGAAGCTGCAGGAAGCGTGGCTGGGATCCTTCTCTGCCCTGTGGGGATGGCAGGACATGAAGCCACAGCTGCCAGCAGCTCCAAGTCCTGCACGCCCAGCAAAGCCATGTCTGCTGAAGCAGGAAGGCCACTTGCCATCACTCCCTCAGCCACTGAGCTCCTGCTTCAACAGCACAAGAGCCAAAATATTCCCTTGAGAAATTTGCTGGTGTCTTTGATCTGATTTGTGTCCTGGGCATTCACTGGTCACTGGTTCTCATTCCTGCATTCAGAAAAGACCTGAGAAATGTTGGAGGACAGTGGGCAGTGCCTGATCCCTGGTCCCGAACCTGTGGCACCAGGCTACTCATGAAGTCAGGCAAGGCCTGAAGAAGTGCTGTAATTACCTTCTTTCTCTCTAGAGAGATGCAAATTGCCGGAGCCCCCAGTGCCCCCCATCATCATTCAACCATTTCATCAGCCTGAGGTAGTTCATTTGTGTGCTCTGTACCCACCAGCAGCAAGGGCCAGGGAGCAGCTGTGGGAGGATGTTTATGGTGCTCTTCTGCCACAAAACAGAAATTCCAGTCTGAAACCTGCGTGCGAGTGGAGTGGTACTTACCTCTTGAAATAATTAGTAGTTTTATTTCCCAATATTTAGAAAATTGGACCCTTGATATTTTCCTGTTTTGACTGCTAAGTGTGAATATGATTACAGAACAAGAATCATTCATGGCAGGTCTAGATCTGGGATTGGGATACACTCCGTGAGTATTTTTCTACCAACACAGTTTCTGACCTGGAAACAAGTTTTTCCCTGAGATTTTCCCTTCTGAGCAATCACCCACACAAGAAAACTATAAGGAAGGATCCTAGAGATTTCTTATTTTCTCTGCCAAGTAGTGCCGACCTGTCTCCAGCTTCTTTGGGGCATTCACAGGGCAGTGGGTGAGCTGGGAACATTCCTGCACTGATTATCTTCCTCATTTTCATATAGTTGTGCGTAGATTGAATAGGATTTTATAGTTCAGTCCCTGTTTCAAGCTTTGGATAGATTAAATCATCCTTGTCAAGGTAGGATGAGTGAAGGCTGTTGGCTTTACAGAGCTCCTCAGACCCATATTCAAGGGGGAGCAGCCTTGGTTACCTGGGACCCTCTTTTGTGGTACCTGGAGGGCTCAGCAGACTCCCAGCAGCAGCACATTGAACTCTGCCACCAGCATGAAAGCATGAACTGGGCTGAAAGGGTGTTTTAGCCCTAATCGGTGATGCAGTGTTAAGGACAATGCCTCTGCCTTGTGACCGAAGGCAGGCAGTCTGAAAAAGAGGGTGAGAGATGCTGTTCTTCAAGTGCTTCACAAAGAAAAACTCAAAATTGACCTATCCTTTTTCCTGGCAGAACCAGAAACGTTATTCCCTTCAAGGAGTCAGATATTACAGCAGAGGAACAACCTCTCTCAGTGCTCTAGTTGACCTCAAAGAGTTTAGTGCAAAACAGGCTCTCAGTGTCTCAGTGGATGTCTTGTGCCCACTGCCAATGCCTGATGGAATTGCTTCACTCAGCAGTGTGTTCCTAAGGCTGAAATCATGCTGCAGCCATGGACCCCTCACTCCCATGTCCCAACCCTTCCTTGGGACATGTCTGAGAAACACTCATGCCTGATGAAATCCATCTCCAGTCTCACTGGAAAAGAAAGCTTGTTGTATTATCTTTGGCCTTCATGAAGGAAAAGAAACTTTTCCAGGTGTGTGGTCCCTGGGATCGCAGCTTCTCATCTTCCAGCTGTGTTTAGCTGCCAGCTTCTCCTTCCTGTGCAGCCCTGGAAAAAGCAGTTATGTGCTCCTTTCCCTGCATGCTGGAATGTGGTAGGCAGTGAAAAAACCCCTTGTGTCCCAAAGGAGCATGGCTTTGGGGACAAGGGAGCTTAGACCCTACAAAGAGGCACTCAAAATGCCTGAGGGGTCACATGGAAAGAGAATTTGGGCTTTGTCAGGCAAGGTGTCTGCTGGTGGGGAATGGAGTCTGAAACGGGTTCAGGGAGGGTTGATGATGCAGAGCTGCTTGGAATCCCTCAGCAAGCAGCAGCATTTATTGTGGAATAGTTCACCCAGCCCACAGCAGGAGGCTGTGACTCCCAGACACTGGAGGAGGCCAGGGACGCTGAGAGTCTGTAAGACACTCAGATGGACTTTTCCTAGTTTAACTGCAGAAATTGGAAAAGCAGTAAAATGGAAGAAGCTCACTTTAGACCCAGTTTCCTAGAGAAAAGCACAATAAATAAATTCCCCTCAGTGTTGTTAGACCTTTGTGTGCTTCCCAGGGAACAGAGAGTTTTAGTGGCCCGAAACAATAGCTGGTGTGGCAAGGGGAAGCACCAGGATCAGCACGTACCAATTGGGTTAGTGGTGGCATGTGCTAGGATGGCTCCTAGGGCCACCACGCTGGTGGTGCCAAAACAGACCCTGCTGTCTGCACCAGGACAGGCTGCAGGTGGTGCCCTGCCTCAGAAAACACTGATAGAAAAGGTCTTGGCATGGAGAAATACAGGCATGGCCTTCCAGGGAGCATCCCTAGGAATGGTGTGCACGGGAGTCTGCCCGCAGGTTGGGTGGGGGACAAGGCTGGGTGTTCCTGGCACAACCCCCACTGCCTCGGGGTCTGCAGTGACCACATCCCTCTCTGCTCACCAAGGGTGTCCATCACTTCCCCCTTGTCCTTTGGTTTTCCTACTGGTTTTCCAGTTTTTGTTTCCTGTCTGGGTCAGCAGCAGTTTTGCGGTAGGGATAATAGCACGTTGCCATTATAGACTCACTCTGCAGTCTGCAGTAAGTTGTTGCCATTTGCTGTTAGCTCAGACAGGCAATAGGCTTTGTTAGAATACTTGCAGAGTTCTGGTGTTCACCTTCCTGTGAAGCAGCACCACAGTCAGACTGTCGTGGGACAGAAGAGGAATTTCAGAAGAGGAAGCCAGAATGGTGACTTTTTCCCCTCAAAGCCTCCATCAATTCATAATGGAGAAAAACTCCAACTATTCTTTAACAGGGAGTCCACCCAATTTTATGGCCTCTCTGTTTAAACTCCTTTCTCCAAGAAAAGATGGGCATACCCTTTTCATATCCTTTATAGCCTTCTTGACATATATATAATGTACTAATATCCTTCCTATCCTAATATCCTATGTTCATCTCATAAATGTGCTGATTCTTCTTTCTTCTGGACTATAACCATTTGGGATGGAGAAAAGGAGAGAAGAAGGGAGAGAAAGACATGTATTATATAGGACACACCAAGCATCATCTCAAACAGAACAGTATGAGAGCCTCAGAGAATTTGCTGTGCCGTGTGTTAGTCACAAGGAGGAAGGTCACAGCAACATCTCTTGCATTTCCCTAAATATGAGGGCTTTTGTTATTCCACCTTCACACAGGTTACCACAGGATGAGCTCTGCCAGGGGAAGAAGCACCACAGAGGGAGCACAGCAGAAAAGCTTGGCACATAGTGAAGAAGGGAACAAAAAAGGGACAGGACAGGAATAAGACTGACCTGAAGTCCTGCATTTACAATGCACTTGGTTCAGCAAAATATTTCCTTTTGTTTCTCAGGGTGTTCTCTGCACCTGCTGACATCCAGGGCTAAACTTTGCACCTGTGCTCGTGCTGCTACAGTCCACAGTGCCTATGTTACCTCTAGAACAGTTCAGGACATAAAAGGGATTTTATAGGGATGAAGCTGCTAATGTTCCTCTGAAACCTTTTCTGTGATCTCTGGCTGTATTGGTATTGATCGGGGGTGGTTTGTTGGTGATATGGGGAAAAGAGAGGAGGCTGTTTGGGATTGATAAAGAGATAAGGTAGCAGAAATAGGGTAGCTTTGGAAGAAAAGGGGGTGATATCTCTGCCTTTAGGGTGTTTTCAATGGTATTAGAATTAACTGGAGCAAACGTAAATATCTGGGGGCTCATTAGCTTTTTAGGGGTCTTGCCAGAGAAGAGTGTCCAGACTGCCTCAAGCCAGTGGTCCCTCTGTCCTGGCAGTCTGTCTCCATCTGTGGCCCTAAGAGGTTGTGTGCAGTAGACAGGACAGGATAAGGATCTATGGCACCCACTTACCCAGCAAATGTTCTCTCAAACTCGGGTTTTTGTTAAACCCTTTTCTGTTCCTCTCCGCTTGAGCTGTGTGTCCATCCTCACAGTGCAGAGCTGGGGGCTGGTCCCCATCCAGCAAGAACAGTGACTCTGTGGGATCCCTGTCTCCTGGTCACTTCTGAGACCCAACTCTGTGCTTTTTGCTTATTCCTCCCTGTAGGGCACATGGGCCAGATGCTATGATCCTCGTGGATGGGCAGCCTCGACAAGCCAAAGGGGAGCTAGGGCTATCCCAGATGCTCCACATCGCTAGCCAGATCGCCTCTGGAATGGTGTACCTTGCCTCCCAGCACTTTGTCCACAGAGACCTGGCCACAAGGAACTGCTTGGTCGGAGCCAACCTGCTGGTGAAGATTGGAGACTTTGGGATGTCAAGAGATGTCTACAGCACTGATTACTACAGGGTAAGGCAGCTGCAGTGGCACTCTGACGCTCAGAGCAAAGGGAGATAGGAAATGTTACAATAAATCAGTTTAACCACTTGCTTGGTTATTACCTCATTGAAACATGTGCACAGAAGTTGATCAGGCATCCCTAAACCACTGTCCTTAATCCTGTTCAGTCCTGGCCATGCTTGTAGTTCAGACACCCATGCAGATGCCTACACACAGACTCTGTGATACCCCAGCACACAGTCACACGCTTTTGGATGGCTCTGAAATCATTCCATCCTTACTGCCTATTTTTATTCCTTGTTTTTTGAAGACATTGACAAATTAAAGGTAATCCAGAGAGATGATAAATACTACAGGCTGTGACCTCTGGTGTTAGATCAAAGAAACTTAATACAGAGACTTAGAGAGAAGGCAACTGAAAGACTGACTGATAAGTGCATAAAATATGGAAGAGGAAATAATAGTCAATTTAGGTTTGACCTCAGAACATTTTTTTTTCCAGCAGGGTCATCGTTTAAACAATAGACTAATTTGCCAGGGGTAGGTTGCTGAGAGCCTGTCATTAAAGAAGTTCAGGAAGCAACTAGATAAAAATGCCTGGATTTAGTGTAGAGGCTAATCCTGAACTTGTCTCTGGGGAGAGACTCAATGAGCCAGGAATGCCTTTCCAGCCTTTCCTCCTGTGATCTGTGCTCACACTGTTCCCTTGTCTTGCACACTCCCTCTGTACCTGTCTGCACTGTCCTGCCTGCCTGATGGCAGTGTCCCTGGGGGAACAGTGTGTTTCTCTTCCCAGCTACAGGAGAAATGTGATCTGAGAACTTTGGAGCACACTGGAGTAGGAGTTTGTCTCTGGACCATCCACCAGCAGGGAAGGGCTTCTCAGGCTAGGGAGCCATGGTTTCTAGCTTGATGCTTGCACTGGGGCTGATTTATTTCTGCTTACAACATGTATGTTTGGCTTGGAGGATGATTTCTCCCAGCTACTCAGAAAGGGGTGGCCTATTGCCTTGATCCGATTCGGGAAGTTCTTATTATGTGTTAGCTGCCAAGTGCAGTTACTGTGTTGGGAAGGAAGGAAAATGTGATCAGATTTGTGCTGAGACATCACCTCTGCCAGGCCAGAACGCTGGATTGCCACTGGGTTTAATTACCAGTGAGGGAACCAGTCTTCACTGTGCAGCAGAAAAGCCCATGCTGGGAAAAGGTCTCAGTGCAGTTATTGGGCAGTGATGAGGAAAGAGAGGGGATGTGGTCCCATAACTGCTGAAACTTCAGGAAGGAATGAGTAGAAGAGAAGAGCCATGGGGAGGATGAGAAGCAGCACGTGTGATTACCCAAGTTCTTGCCTGCCTTCTTCCCTTCAGCCCTGTTAATCCTGCCCCAGCCACAGGCAGTGTCACACTGCTGGAGACAGTCCCAGCCAAGCCTGTGCTCCTGCAGCACCAGGAGCTCTCTGTGCAAGGGGAGAAATTGCTGTTGCCACAGCTGGGAGGACTGAGATGATCTCCACAGGCCAGTTTATTGTTGTGGGATTTTTCGTCTTCTCTGTGGTGGTGTCCTGTAGCCCTCACCCTGTCTGTGCAAAGTGCTTTGCTGAGGACTGCTCTGTGCTCTCTCATGCAGTGTCCTAAGGCTCTTTAGGGGATTTTCTCTGCATACACAAATTGCCACCTATGACTAAAGCAGTAAGCAGTTATCACCTCCTTACCAGAGCAAGAGCTGAGTTTCAGACCACCACAGCCTTGTGTTCTTAGTTGATTTTCCTTTCTTTGTTTTCACTTATTTTCAGGATGTTTAAAACTTTTGATCATGAAATTAATTCATGGAGGCCTTATCTCTGTTAAAGTCCAAAGAAGGTTTCTAGCAAAATAAGGTTTGATTGCCCGTATTTACACTGGTGGCATGAGGGGCAGAGGGTTTACATCACTTGCCCAAGGCCAAAGCAGGAATTTGTGACAGAGCTGGGAAGCCTCTGCAAGCCACCAAAGAGCAGAATTCCAGGGGCCAGGTGTCCTTCATCCCTCCTCCAGCTACAGTCCAACACTCCTCCCAGAATATGAGCAAAGAAGATCAAGTGGGAGAACCAAACTGCTCCTTGGTCTCAGCTATGAGAGCTGGAGATTTGGCCGAAGAGTTGAACTTTCAAAGTCTTCAGTGCTGTCCCTGGTCACATCTCTGATCTGCCTGGTGAAGTTTCTGTGTCTGTTTCCCAGTGTTTGTGCATGGCAGCTTTCCCCTTTAGACATCCTGCCATTGCCAGCAGTGGGAGCTGGAGCAAAGTTCTGCTTCAGCTGGTTCTGGAAAATATTACCTGGTGTGTCCAAGCTACAGCCCTGGGAGAAGCTGTAATTTGTCATCTTCTGGAAACTCAGGGAGAAATCCCAACCCCAAGCTGAGTCAAAGTGACAGGACTGGAGCTCTCTGCAGGCAGTTTCACTTCAGTCTGCTGGGTCCCTGTATTTGCTCCTGCCCAGGCTCTGCAAGCCTGGATAACTGAGTATGTGGGTATATTACTGTGTTCCAGACTGAGGATTAGTTCCCAGCCATTTCCTTTCTTTCCCATTTTTTAATCTTTTAAGACAAAGAAAGTACACCATCTGGCTCCTGCATTTCTGGGATGCAAAATTGCTTTAACAAAGGTGAACTGCTTAATTTTCTGTTGCACATTTGGATACAGAAAACAAACATTTGCGTAACAAAAACAGCAGAGAGGCTTGTTCCCCCTCTCTGCAAGCTCTCCATGCTCTGCCTGAAGACAGATGCATCCTTTTCCCCCTGCCTCACAGAGAGATCCCGTCAGCTGTTGCCTTTTAACCTCCTCTCAAGAAGACAGGATGGACAGAAAGTGGTTGTGGAGGTGGAAGTGGTGGGAGAGGTGGAACAGCATCTGAGTGGAAAGCAGAGAAAAGTGGAGGAACTGGGGAGATGGGGAGAAGTAGCCCAGCTTCTGTGTGAAGAGGGAAGGCGTGGTTGCTGAAGAAGCATTTCTGTGCTGTGTTGTGTAACGTGCTGTGCAATCTTTGGTGTGGGTCTCTGTGGGAAGGGGGGACGGAATATATCCATACTGGAGAGGAAAGGTTTGGGCGGATTTCATTTTCCTTGTTGTTGTCTCTAAAAAACTGGGTGAGTAGGCGATTTTTTTGTAGGTATGACTCAGGACTGTGACAGCAGGTGGTGGGACGCTGCAGGTCAGGGACATTGCCTCAGCCAAGCTGAGGGTGGCATGGAGACTGCAGCAAGTGAGGCACAGGGTGCCTGCCCAGTGCTGTCCTGGAGATGTCACGGTGGCTGTGGGGGAGTGCCAGAGCTGGGGGCATCACCAGGGCTGAGATCAGAATCCCCAGCTGCGCTTTCCCCCTGCACACTGGGGTTTGGTTGCTCCAAAAGCCCTTCTGAGGCTCTGGATCCACCCAAGCTCCAGTAATTCTGAAATAATTTTCCTTTTTCCCCCCAAAATGTGTAATTCAGCTCCAAAGCAAAATCACGTGGCAGCTGTTCAGGGAAAGGGCAGTATTTCTTCATTTTTAGATGAGAACACAGTCTTAAATTGTAGTCAAGACTGCTTAATAACTCCCAAGGTGATGTCCTGACATGGGTGGGACATCAGCAGTGAAGACACATGCCAAATAGAGGCAGGATTTATGTAGATATTAAAGCTCATGAAGATAGCCCTCTGTCCATATTTCCTCTGTCCATATTTCCTCTGTCCTACTCTTCTGGCATCCCGCTCCAAATCCGGGGCTGGGCTTGAAATCTTTTAGGGATTTAGCTCCATCCTTTCACAGAGGTCAGTCCTCAGTGTTCTCCTGGTAATTTCATCATGCAGAGCCCACCTGCTTGTCAAAAAAGAGACATATGCAGGACTTGAAAAGGGCTCTGGAAATGTTTTATTTTTTTTTTTATTTATTTCTAGCAATACAGAGATAAACATAATGACAAAAATGCTCCTTGTTTCTGTTTCCTCAGCACTCTGGAGCATTGTTTGGATTGGGGAGAAACAAGGTTTGCAGGGAGAAGTAATATCTTTTAATAGAACACATGATATTGTTGGAAGGGGAAGAAAGAATGAATTTTAGGTGCACAAACCCTCTCTCAGTTCTTCTTTCTTATTGTTATTTTCTGTTGTATCAGTTGTTTAATAAAAGATTAATATCTCTTCCCATGAACCTTGGCTCTCATACCCTTAGACCATCAGAACCAAAACATTTCTGCTATGACTTTGGCCTTAGGTCAGTGTTCCTTAAAAAGTCTGGGATCCCTCCTCCTCTGGAGCATGAAGGTTTACAGTGTAAGCACTTTATTTATTCTCTTTCTTTAAAATGGCCAGCAAAACCCCCATATTCTTGATCATTTTCAGTACCCATTTAAAAGGTTGGTTTCTGATGACTATTTCCCACCTAGACCATCTCTTACTTTTGTTCTTTTTCCTCTGCCATTCAAGATTGCCTTCTTTCTCATGGATAGCTATTTTTCCAGAGAAGTTTCCATGTATGCAATAGATCACTGAGATTTAGCAGCTGCCTGGGTTGTGCTCCTTTGGAGGCTCATCCAGCTCTTAACAGACAAGCTTTGCATAGAAACTGGATTCAGTCTGACCCACAGTCTTCTCAACAGAGGGCTCCAAAATAATCACACTGTCACTGGTTCTCTGTTCCCACCAGCTCTGAGCTGTCTGCGGAGGGTCAGCTGTGCTCTCCTAACTGCCTTTTTGTGCAGATTTGACAGAGCCCCTTAGAGCTCGTGTGGATCCATCAGCGGCACAACACCCACTGTCGTTCCCCTGGTGCTTCCTTTGTGGGTTTGCTGTGCAGCTCATGCATGTGTGCAGTGTGAGAGGTGGGTCCTAGCATAAGGGAACTGCTGCCCAGCCCTGTCAGCACCAGGATGGAGCCCTGTGATGAGTGTGCTGGGGCTCTGAACCCCTGAACCTGCTAAGGGAAATGCCAACAGGCACAGGGGAGGAAAGCTCCCTCTGAATTTCTAGCTGGGATGTGGTACTGCTTCATTTTGGGAGGGAAAACAAGCTGCCACTCTCAGGTTTTATGGTAGACCCAGTGAACGCTGGCTGTAAGTCAGCTCTGGACAGAGAACAAGCCAGACTGTGCACCCAGACAGTCCTCAGGCTCATTCAGTGCTGATGGGTGGTGGAGAGCAAGCTCAGTCCCTGGCCACACTGGCTGCTGTGGGGGATCTCTTGTAGGAGGTACAATGGTGTGTCACATTCAGCTTCCAACATCAGAACCATTCCCAGCACCTCAGTGCTGTGCAGATGCATCTGTGCACTGCCTTTTCCTCTTCTAGCCCTTCTCTGAGGTGGAAAATATGATGTGCTGCTCTCTCTCCATCCTTTCTGCTCAGGTTTTGGGAAGGTTTCACATCTATAAATGTATGTTCTATTAGGAAGAGGACTTATAAGTGAAAAGTGTTTTAATTTTCTCCTTCTTAACTGGGATTCTGGAAATATATCTTGCTTTGTCAGACCTACAAGACTAGGAGCAAAAAAATCTCATAGTAACCTGGAGATGTCTCTGATACAGATGTGCCAGTCAAGCAGAGCCACAGTCTTCCTATGTGCAAGAGCCTGTGTTTGAAAGCATGACGTGCTCTTCTCAGCATCTGTTTATCCCATGTATCCCATCACCCCAACCCCTGATTTGTTATTTCTTTCCTTGTTCTTATTGCCATCATTCCCCCTAGATGACATCTGTGTGCCTCTTTAGGTGTGCATGGCTCATGCCGTGGTGCCTCACAGCTGCCCTGGCTGGGTTTTGGGGGCAGAGGACCCAGATTCCCCCTAAGCTGCAGTAGGGTTGGAAAGAGGGGAGCCGAGGGAATGGCTCGCTGTGGGTGTGTGGGTGACGTGTCTCTGTGCCTGTCCTGGTGTGCTCTGCGTGCAGGAAAAGTCAGTGTGATATTGAACGTGCTGGTCTTTGATATCTCTGTGGCTCCTATAAAAACCTCTGCAAATTGAATTTGTGGCACAGCTCCTTATCTCCTGAAAGGAAGATGTAACAGCATCATCTTGTGTTTTAGCCAGACATTTTCCCTCAACACTTCCCCATTTCTACACTGAGGGAAAAACAAATGCTGATTCTTTTTTTTTTTTTCCTTCTGTTTGAAACCTTAAGAGCCCTTCACACAAAGCAGCTCAAGTGCAGAAGAATTAATTGGGGAAATTAGGTTGTGCTGTATTCCTGGCATTTCCTCAGAAATGGTAATTGCCCTAATTCTCCACCCTGTCAAGACCTGCATCCTCACCCTGTTTTCTCCCTCCCCTTTTTCTCAATGTCTACCTGTTGTTCTCCTGCTTGAGTTGCTGTTTTCATGCTGTTGCCATTTATTTCATTCCAGTAATGAGAGGGAATGTGGCAGGTGAAGAGCTCTCACAATCTGGTGACATCTTCTTTGAAGCACAGGCACAAAAGAGCGGTTTGTTTTTGGGAAATAAAAACTCCCTGTTCTGGTACTTGACCTCCAGGCTCACCTCTTCTCCTGCTCGGGGTATGTTGCTGCTGTCATTGCAAGTCATTTGGCTCAGAATTTTTGTTTAATACAGTCTCAGTATTCACCTAAACACTGACCTCCAGCTAAATCCCTGTGTTCCTCCCAAACCCTCCCATACCTACTGAGAGCTTATCCAACTTAGAATATCTAAATCAAAGCTCAGCCCCATTCCCAGGCATTTGAATTGAGGCTTTTGATTTCTCCCAAACATCAGGCTGAGATCCAAAGGTCTGGGAGTTCAAAGCCTTTCATTTTAGCTTCCTGATGGTTTTTAACCTTCCATTTGCAGAGGTCAAAGATGTAGCCAAACAGGGAGGAATTGTTTGTTGTTCAGTATTTCCTGACCTCAAACATCTGAGGATGTATATGACAAGTTTGGATTCAACAGAGATGATTCTTCCAGTCCTTGTCCATGCTGACTGGACTTTGGGTGCTCTTAAAAGCTGTCCAGGCTGATCTCTGCTTTCCTGGGATCTAGGGAGAGTCCTAGGAGTAACCAGCCCAATGCTGGAGCCATCACTGGGGTAGTGAAATTATCCCCAGAGGTTGGAGTCAGTTCGGTTCAGAAAGCTGGGGTTGTTTCTCAATGCAGCCAAACTACCCAAGCCTGTCACCTCTGCTGTAAAAACTTGAAATAGCAAATTTCCTGCAGGGAAGTTCAGGAGCTCTTTCCTTCAAAGCAATTCCCTTTGCATAAAATTTTACTATGGAGGGCAGGACTCTTTTCTATTTTCAGTGTTCCCTTTGTGCAGCCAACAGATCTGGAGAGGCAAGAGAAGCTACTTGTGATCCCCATCCATCCTTGGGTAGTTTTTCCCCTCCTCCTGACTGTGAAACTGTTTTTCCTTCCCCTGTTTTAATTTGTTTTGTCCAAGTGTGGTTCCCAACACCTGCTAGAGGCTGCCTGCATGCAGTGTGCTCGCTTCCTCCTGCTGTCCCCACTTAGAACATCCCATTAGCCTGGAAGCTGTGACAGACAGGGAAAAGAGCTCAATGGCTCATTTTGAGCAAGATAGACTCTCCCATGGTAGAGATCCATCCAAAATGTGTTTCACTGTGGTGTCACCAGAAACAAGGAAAGATTTTGTACACAGTAAGTCAGAGGCACTGATGGTTCTGAGTTTTACCAAGGTGGGTAAAAATTTAAACTGCATTTAAATTTAAACTGATTTAAACTGCAGCTAGAGCAGAAGAAGGTAGAGAACCTTATGCCAGCATATTATTCCAGCTTCATTATGCCAGCACAGGTGGGTAAGAAGGAGTGTGGGTCGTGAACTGTTCATGCCTTGGGAGGAGCACTGCCACTTACAGTCCAGCGAGACTGGAATGTGCAAATGTAAAACTCTCCCTTCTCATAGTGTCTAGGTTGTTAAACCCATCTCCTCACTGCAGCCCAGCTGGCCACTGGTGTCTTCCTCCTGCCTTCCCACCTGCAGAACCATGATCTCAGCTCTCCTTTACCATGGGTGCAGCCAAGAGATCTTTTGTGTGAGATCAATGTTTTGACACATTGATCAGGAAAGGTGGGGAGCACCCCCAAACCTCGGTGTGATCACCAAAGAAACTGGAGGCAGAGAAGTTATAAGCCAGTTTAGTGAGATCATGGATAAATTACGCTTTGCTTCATGACAAACTGAAGGCCTCCCTAAAAAAATTAAAATGCAAGTATCTTCATCAACATCCCTAATTAAGACAGTTGCATGGAAGTAAACCACAGCTTTTTTTCCTGCTGATTCCTGCATGATGAGAGCTTCTCCTGGCTTTCCCCTCCTGATCCCCCCCAGTTTCATAGTCCCTCTCACAGCCCCAGCGAGCCCCTTCTCCCCCAGCTGGATGGAGAAAGCCCCTGTTTGCAAGCAGCTTTAATACCCAGGCTGTTTAGGGCTCGGCTGTCAAAGAGAGCGTGTTCAATGTACAATCAAGGGGCAATGATGCACAAAATTGCACACACACACGAAATGGGAATCTTTTCTCAGTGCGTGTTGAGCTTTGAACGCTTAAGTGATTCCACCTCTCTCTTCCCCGTCCAGTTATATGGGCGACACATGATAAGATTGCCAAAGGAATTAGTGAGGGAAAACTTTATCCTGCCTAATCAATAGTGTTCTGCTCAGCAGAAGGCATTCCCCCACTCTGGCCTCAGCCATGCTCCTGCTTGCCTTCTGAAAACACAGGTTCACCTCCTCTCCATTTGGACTGTGGAGACCAAGAGTTAAAGCAGCACTGTATCTGTTGAGAATGGTTGTTGTTAAAGAGTTTCTTTCTTGCTTTAGAATAAAACCAAAACCCAAACCAAATATATGGAGAGAACCCTGCCAAACCCACATTTCAGGGTTTTGGAGATGTTTACTGTGTAGGCCAGAGGGACTTTCTGCCCCTTTCTGCTGTATGGGCCTTACAGGAATGGCCAAAATCCTTATAAGCAAAGACGCTGGATAATAATTTTTCTGAGCATCACTGAGGCAAGATGCCAGATTTTATGGGCCACTAGGCAGATCCAATATAGCAAATCCTCTGTTCCACTGTGGATTCTGAGACCAAATTATCAATTAATGTGAAGCATTAAAAAATCCAAATCCCTTTTAGTTCCCTGCAGTCATTAGTGACAAGATACAATATCTATAGCTCAAATGCTTTGCCAGCATCCCCTGGCAGCAAGGCAGAAATTTCACTCTGATTTTTTCCAACGTATATAAAAAAACATATGAGATCAGTGGCTTTTACACTCAAATTCGGCTGCCTCTACATATTTACTTAGATGGAGAAATAAATCAGGTTTGGGTTACTCTCCAGGTTAGTTATTTGTTATTGGAATAAATGCATGGTAATAGATCTGACAGAGGGAGATGTTTCCCTTTCAGCTCTGTGTTTGAGGTAGAATTTGCTTTGTTCTGCACTATATAATATTGATGTTTTTTTCCCCACTGCTGGATGACTTCATTTGCTCTGCTTCTTTCCAATGTCTGTGCCTCTGCCACAGCTGCCTTTAGGATGTCGTTTTATGCACAGACTTCTCTTTTCTTTTCCCCGAACTATAATGCAGAGGCAATTTAAACAACCAGCATGAAACAATTTTCTAAGTCTTTCCCGCTCCCAATTCCTACCTCAACTTTTTGGGAAGGGAGGTGAGTCAGTCATCCAATGGGCAATTCCCCAAGCAGAATGAGCTGCCAGCTACATTCAGCAGCTCAGTTTCCACTGCTGGTGTAGGGTGGGCAGGTGCCCAGGGCAATAACCAGCTGGATACACCCTGAGGCCATATTTTAGGTATTCCCCTGGCAGCTCTCAGGCCTGAGTTCCTCAGTAGCACAGCCAGAAGTCTACCCCCAAACCACTGTGTTCAACTACTGCCTTTCTGTCTTGGGATTTTGTCCCAGTGGGAAGATAGACATCTCACTGGAAAGCCAGCAGACTTTATGCCTGTCATTCACTCTTAACGTGCTCACTGAGATCCCTACCCCTTTTCCTCTCTCCCATTCCCCAAATTTTTCCTACTTCGCTGCAGAGGAAAATGTAGTGCTGTATTTCCTGCCTCACATTTTTGCTTCCTCTGTCCCTTTCTAAACTTCAGTTTTCTGAGTGCTGGCAGGCTTGGGGGTGATTTGAAGCTGTGGGATCAGGTATTTTCTTCCCCAAGCTGCGACAGTACCTATGGGACAAAGACTTTTGGGCCAGTGTAGGGTCATGTGTGAGGTGCTTCACTGGGACATTTGGCCAACAATACCCTTAACTCTGGCTGACCTGAGCTTGTTCAGTGAAGACACCAGACCTGGGCCTTATTCTGCTGGCAGAGGCAGGTGAGTCCCTGCTTCTTGCCCAGCAGGGCTGGCAATGGGCAAGAAGCAGGATGCTGAAGTACCAGATACAGAAAAGTGCTCAAGCATCCTAAAATTTCTCTTGAGTGGAGAAGAATTCTGGGTCCCTCAAGGGATGACATTCTGTGTGACCATTCCATGTGGCCTCACAGTCCAAGGAGAAGTTTCAGAAGCTGAGTCCCCCTTGACTCTTGCCCAGCTCACCCTCTCTCTGCACTGGTGCAGGTGATCGTGTGGGGTGCAAGGTGGCGGTCACAGGGGCCAGAGGGTCTCACCTGCGCCATGCCCTCACAGCCAAGGTTCTGTAGTGTTGGGATGTTGCAGCCAGAGAAAGACTTTTGGTTCAGTTAAAGACACACCCTTTCCCTTCTTGTCCCCTTGCTTCATCCCCCCCATCCCTCCCTCCCTCTCTCACCCTTCCCTTCTCTTTTGTTTGTCTCCTTCCCTTGTTTTCACCCATTCACTGTCAGGAAGGGCCGCGTCTGAAGGGCCAGTTCAGCGCAGCGTGGCAGCGACAGAGACTGGCACCGTCGGCAGCTGCAACAGTGAGTGGATCCCGAACCCTGGGGCAGCTGGAACGGGGACTGGTGCTGCTTGGGCATGGAATGACACGTGGGGTTGAGTGGCTTTGGGGCTAGGTCGGGTCTTGTGCGTTTGGCAGCGAAGGGGCTCTTGTCTCTGATGGGAACTGCACATGTTTCTACCACAGCCACTCTCTGGGGCTACTCTGGATGGTGAGATAATACGGGATGAATGCAGAGGTCCTCAGTGCCACCTTCCTCTGTGGGTGTCCAGGCTGTGTCTGCACTAGTGGACAGCTGGGCTGTCCTTGGCCTCTGATGGCAGCAAGTACAGCATGGTTTGTCTCTGTGCAGCTAAACTACCCCATGCCTCCAAGCAGGGTGGCTTTTGCACTACTCATTGGGACTGTCCCTGACCTGTGCTGTCTTCTCAAGAGCTACTTGGATAAATCAAACTGGCATGGGCCAGACCATTTGAGTGGTTGGATTGTCACATGCCAGCCCTGACAGCTTTTGTGTGCCGGTCTGGACACTGGGAGTCTGACTGGATGTCTGCAGCTGTGATGGAGTGGATGTCACCCGACACTTCCCACTGCTGCTCCCATCCCTTGGCCAGAGGAGAGGCAGTGAGGGGTTGCTGTGAGTTTGAAGCTCTGACAGAGTAGAGGAGTTTGGTTCTGCCAAGGGTGTGGCTGATGGGAGCCACGTGAGCTGTGTGACCCCGCTGAGGGTTGGTGACACCTCTGTTCACCCTGCCCTCCCTCCCACAGAGCAAAGCCAGCATCCCGTGGTGCTCGCTGCAGGATCCTCAGCTCAGTGTCCCCATCTGCCACAAGCCTCCTCCAGGAAGCTGCAGGGCTGCTGAGGCTGAGCTGCAGGAGCCTGAGAGAGGAGAAAACATCCTACTTGATTTTCCTGTGGGATTTTTCTGCTGGCACACAAGGAAATGCTCTGTTGATCCAGAAAGTTAGAGAGTCTTTGCTTGAGTCCATTTTGGAAGAGAATGAAGCTAATCCACCCTAAGACACTGCACAGAGCAGTTATGACCCCTCATATTTTAAGGCAGGAAAATGATGGCTTCCACACTTTATTTCCCAATAGCTTCCCTGTGCCAGCAGTCCCAGAGATGGGCATAAATAATTGCAAAGTAGGCATGACTGGGATAAATCACCTGGGTCCAGTTACCCCAACCTCCCTGTGGCACTGTGAGAAGAGCTGTTTGCTCCTGGCCAGGTGATGCAGGGTGAGCTGCCTGAGGGTCAGGACCATTCCTCCTGCTCCAGAGAATGCCTACAGCAGCTGAGTGGATCTTGCAAATCCTTCCTGGAGTCTGTGACAGAGCAAGGCTCTGGCACTTCCTGACTGTTGCCAGAATCAAATGGGAATGGGAGTTTAGATATTGCTGACTTTGCAAGGCATATGTCAGCAGATAAGAAGATTTGCCACTGAAAGGTGATTTTGTTACGTTTATGCCTTTCTGAGCCAAAATTGAATTGTGGGGTGTGGATGGGAATTTAGTTCTAAGCACTGATGTAATTTTGTATCCTTGGCCCTGAAGGCAATTTAAAAAAAAATTATTTTCCCTGTGCCCTGACACTATGTTGTTGCCTTTGAATCATGTCTTTATGACAGAACAGATACTGGGGTTGACCTTTGCAATGTGACATAATAATATGTGACTTCTTTATAGCTCTTTTCATTCAAAATCCTTGGCACACTATGAATCTGATCTTGCAACCACTTGCCACTGGGCCTAGCACTCACTGCTCCAAGCAGTCCCTGGGGAAGCCAGAGGAGCACAGGAGTGCTACACCTGGTATTACTTGCAGGACCAGGCCCTGGAGAAATGTAGCACATCTGTGAATAACCACATTTTGGAGAGAGAAAGCCTTAGCCTCTCATTTATCATTTTTATTTGCTATCAGAATGCCATGCCCAGCACTAACATGACAGCCTCCCCTTGGCTACAGTATCATGATGCTGGGGCAGTATTCATAGCTATTTTCTACCACCCTGTTGCTTTTTTTATTGTTTTTTCCCCAGTACTAAAAGCCTGCTAATTAATAAACTCCTTTAGCTTATCCTGCACCATTTGATCCTGCAGAAATCACAGCATTTTATCTTATTATCAAGTAGGAATTAAAGAATTAAAACTACTCAAGGGGAAAAAAGAACATTATCACTTTCCCTGGGCATCACTTCTGAAAAAACCTTGCCCTGTACCTTTAAAAAACCCAAACTCAGCCCCCAGGGCTTGACAAAGTATGGGAATCCCAGATCACTGCATGCTTGGCCTGAAAACTGCTTTGTGCTATGCCTGTTTTGTAAGGGAGAGCAGAGACAGGTGCAGGGAGAAGAATCCAGCAGTGAGATCCCAGACCTGGACTGTGCTGCAGGTCCCTTCCCTGCTACTGATGTCCTCTGTCACCACAGGAAATTCCATTAGTTCTCCTGTGCCTCAGTTTGCCATTGTTAAAAAGTGATCCCCGTTCATGCTCACCAAGGAGATTCACATGAAAATAAGATTGCAAGGGACATGGTCATTAGAGTGTTGGGAAGAAGGTAAGTACCCTAGGAAGATGTAGGGAGTCTGTGAGCTGGGACACTTGAGGTATTGGTTCACAGAGTGTGAATTTTGGGAGTCCTCAGTGGCTGGAAAATGCAAAGAAGGAAGCAGGTAGGATCCTTGCACCCACCTCTGCTTGGTTTGCTCAAGAGGCAGGAAGGAGAACTGCTCTACCCTTTGGTTGATGAGAATTGATTAAATCTGGGGATGGAGACCCACTAACCATCCTCAGACACCTACACACCTCACCACTGTTTGCCATCAGCAGAGCACTGCATCCCCACCACACCCTTAAAAACTCCTTTGAAAAATTACTTCATTAGGAGTAAAGGGATCTGGAAGGGATTCCCTGGATCATCAAATCCAATCCCCTGCTGCATCAATCACATCAGATTTATCCTTTTCATAATCAAGCACCACTATTAAATGTGCTCCTAAGGGGGAGAAGACAGTCCCAGAATCTCATTGCTGTAAACCGTAGCTGCCCCTCATTTCAGGTCTATGCTTAGTCATGGCCCATTTGTTAAACAGCAGGTACCTGGCATAGAAGCAAGAAATTTAACACAGTTTTATTAAAATAACCACCCAGTAATCCTCACCACAAAAAAATGCTGAGGTAGCAAAAGAGAACGTGCAGGGTCAGGTAATGATAATGGGGAGCCTGAGCTCACGCTTGCCTCTGCCTTGTAGAACAGACTTCACGTAATCACCTGCCGTTGAGCCTGAGTGATCCAGGTGAGGAACAAGGCAGAAGTACTCACAGAACAAAGGAACCTTTTTGCTATTCTTCACCATCATATTCATTGTGTAACCCTCTGTCTCTCTTGCCAGGTATAACTAACGCTGAGCTAAACATTTGGCTATTTTTTTCCTTTTGCTGACAGGCTTTTCCCTGCCATTTATAGCTTCACTGTACAAGCCATTACCTGCGCAGCATTTTTGAGAAGTCAGTGAGTTCACAGAATCACGAAATTGTCTGGATTGAAAGGGACATTAAAGACATCAAGTTCCCCTCCCCTGCCATGGGAAGGGACAACTTCCACTGGACCAGGTTGCTCAAAGCTTCATCCAGCCTGGTCTTGAGCACTTCCAAGGGTGGAGTTTCATAGTCCTATTTTGCAGATTAGGAAAGGAATTCCAGAGCTATCAGCCATACCAACCCATGGTGCTTCAAGGGCTACTTTCCCCCTCCAAAATGCCCCTGCTTTGTCCAGTGCAGTCTGATTGACTCCAAACCACGCTAGTGCTACCCAGGCAGAGGAAGGTGGCTGCTGCAGCAGCCTGCAATGTACAATGCATGCCATGAAAATGATGGGATGTTCTAAACCCATGATTTTTCCAGTTAGTTCATCTTAATACACAATGAGTGGATAGAGGGGAGAAATTGGTGAGTACAGGCTCAAAGGTAAAACTCAGTGTTACCCATGAGGTGTGATGACCCAGCCCAGCTGTGACCCGATGGCACATGGAGGTGGTGCTTGCCTCAGGCCACTGCTGCACAGCATGGCCAGAGTGACTAAGGAGGAGGGCTCCTTTGCCAAAACCAGGTCTGGAACTAGGACGCTGCAATCCCGTGTTTACTTATTTAATTTGGCAGGTATTCAAGTGAAACAGGCATGGAGGGGAGGTATCAGAGCTGATCTCAGTACCCATGTGTGGGATTTTAAGTTTCTATTTCAGTGCTCATGCTTGGAAAAGAAATGCAAGCAGACCCTCTCACCCCCCTTTTTCTTTTTTTTAAAGCACTAAATGTCATAATAATCATATAGTGCCCACCTTAATGTGCTGAACAAATTAAAATATTTTATTAGTCTATAATCTGAAAATCATTACTGTGCTTACCATAAAAAACTGCAGGTCTTCAGAGGGAATGATGTCAGTGGGTCCGAAATGAATGCAAATATATTTTGTTGCCATGAAGGTAGCAGGGGTCAGACAGCCAGCCCCCAGCCCCAGGGCAGCAGGGTGTTAGTGTGGGAGGGAATGAAATGCAACTCACATGGGGAGGGAGAAAATGGATCTCTTGGCTGATTTTCCTGGAGTTTTGCAGGGTGAATGCCTGGGTCTGTGCCTGGCTGGTTGGGATGGTTTCAGAGGAAAGCGTTGGTGCCATTCCCACCCACCTCCCCTGCAGTGAGGGTAAGGAAGCACTCCAGACAGCTCATCCCCAGCACGGCTGAGCTGCTCAGAACCTCTGGCTCCATCCTGCTTCCACTGACAGCACAGGTGCCTGTTCCCCTCGGGCATCCACCTGCCCCCGGTGCCCCCTTCCTCCTGCAGATGATTCTGGGTTTGTCTCTCCAAATAACTGCTGCGTATCAGGCAGGAGACAGCTGCATCCAGCTCTAAGAAAGCAGAAACCATTCCCAGTGTCCCTGGCAGCTGGCTCTCAGAGAGGCCAGGTGACAAGGTAGTTCCTGCTTTGGCCGGGTGACACTGGACACTCCCAGAGCAGTGGCTCCTGAGTCCTTTGTCCTGCACAGAGCCAGTGGGCTTCTGCTGGTTATTCCTCACTGCCTTGGATGAGTGTCAGGTGGTTCAAAGATTAATTACCATTTAACTGGCTGCATTTCCATCTTTGCAGAAGGCTGCAGTGGAAAAGACAGGAGTACTGGGATCATTACCCTGGTATTACACAGCAGATTACCCTGTGCTTACGAGGTCACCAGTTACTGTGTAATTAGACCTCCAACGCAGGGCAGTCTGCATAGGCTTCCAAACCACTCTTCTTCCTGGTGCCAGAGAAGCAGAGGGATGGCAGCAAAGTGTAGGCTGAAGCCTCATTAGGTGCATTTAAAGCTGTTAAATAGTTTAAAATTCAAGCTGGGGGAGGTGCAATGAGAGGGTAGCAAGGCCACCTGTACCTGTCAGAGAAAGGGAGAGAAAAAAACCAGAGCAATTTGTCTAGGAAATGCAGGAAAGCCAAAACAGAAAGGAGGGTTGTGAGGGAGCTCCATGTGCCAGGCAGCTGAAAGGCAAAAGGCTTTTGCTCTTCAAGTGTCACCAGGGACAGCTCTGCCAGTGGTGAAGGACTCTGCTGAGCCAGGGACCTGTCCATGTCCCTGACCATCCCGTGGGATGGTGTCCATGGAGCCATAGAGGATGCTGCAGTGGACCAGGACAATGCCTCTTGCTCCAGATTGCTCTCCTCCATTTCTCACGTGCACCCAAATCAAACACCTACTCATGGAGCTTTTGGAAGAATGAGAAATGTCTTTGATTATCAAGCACAAAGTCCAGTGGCAGCTCATTGCATCTCTTGAGTGGCTAAAAAAGCACCGAGCCCATTCTGATCCATATACAGCAAGCAGTGCTGTAAAGTGAGATTGTGCCCACCCCAGGCCACGTTGCATTTTGTCTTTATAAACCGTGTCCTCTTCAAGCCAAGCACAGTCTCTTTTCGGTGGCAGCTCCCTAGAATTTCCAGCTTTCAGTGAGCCAGTGAAACAAATGGTGTTCTGAAGCCCTCCTTGTAAAGAACTCAAGTTAAAGAACAAATTGTGCGTCTCTATAGCCATCATTAGTTTAAATACTCTTTTATTACACGGTCACATGTTACCAGTGCATGTCCCCATGTGCCTCAAAGAGCATCCATACAGTCAACAGCTTCTGAAGAGGTGAGGCAGAAACAAAGACAGTGTGAAGCCATTGATTACTGAGGATAGAAAGCATGCTGTATGTAAATAATTTGTCTAAAGAATGACCAGAGTAGGGCGATGTGTTACCTGATTGCAAATATTTACCAAGTTGTGAGCTTGAAGGTTAGAAAATGTTGAGAGGAGTATATAGAAGTTAGCACAGGGATAATGCGGTGAGGATGAGAGTGAGGAAAATCAGTGTGGCAAGCAGGAAATTTCCATCGTGTAGGCAAGATTTGTTTGTGATTTCCTGAGGGAGGCTGTGGGTTGTTCACTGGGATATATGGATTGGCACCCATCAATACCTTAGCGAATCCTTTAGGGCCTGCTCTCACAAAGGAAAGGGAGAAGAATGGAATTTAATGGGTTTTTTTTTCAGTTCTACTCTCCCCCTGCAAAGCGTTTTCTTAGGCAGACGAGTGTCATTGTGAGGGCACGGTGCACACACCCCTAACACTCCTGGACTATTGTGGCTTATCCAGAGGAGCCAAAGCAGCCAAGGCTTCAAGCCCAGCATCTGTAGTCACGTTTATCCTTGAAGTAAATGCTCCAGCAGTGACGTAATTGAGGACTGTCCTGTCTGCTCAGCAAATGTCTGCAGGGGTCATTCATCCTTTCTGACACTGCAGAACATTAGCGGTTTTTCAGACTCACTTTCTCCTTCCGTCCTTCCGCTTGTGGCTAACCCTAATGGAGAGCTGGTGGCTAGAGACTCTTCTAGGAAAACTGGCCTGTTTGGAGAGCTGACTATCTTGGAGCAGTCCTATATTAGGGCAAAACCAGTCAGATGCATCCTACTGGGGGCTGGGTTTGTGCAATGGCCCCAGCGGGGCTGGCTGGGGTGGAGGGTCTGGCTGGCTGCAGGAAGGGGAGCAGAAGGCAACTGGTGATATCTGTGATGGCCACTTAGTGTTCGAGGGCTCTAATGGCATCTGGCAACCAGGTTCCTGTGTTTGTGGCTTTGCTTATTTATTTATGCTCCTGGCTAAATAAAGTAGGGAGGAAGAATTTTAACACAGTGGTTGAAATGCATGGGACTGCAGCAGCTCTGTCCTACTCAAGGGCATCCGGACGACTTGATAGAGGATGGAGGGAACTTCAATGCACAGAAGGTCTTAGCTGGAAAGACAGAGAAGAAGAGAATGCAAAGCTTGATTCCTTCAAATTTTTAAAATTTAGCTTGTTTTCCAGCAGAATCCTGCAGCCCGACCCCAACTCACCATCTGCACATGTCACCATTTTCGCTATTACTGGTTTTATTTCTTCCCCGTCCTGGTGCCACTGCTGCTCCCCAAGACAGCAGTGCTCAGACAGGTGCTGTCACTGTCCTCTTCTGTGCCTGTCCCTCGTGGGCTGTTGTCACCATCTGCAGCCTCTCCCTTTTTTGCCACACCAGCTTTGGACAGGGATGCTTGAGGCAGGCACAGAAAGGAGATGTCCATGGCAACTTCCCCTAGTTTAGGTCTCAGGAAGTTTAGCCATGAACATCACTGTCCCCCATGTGTCTCTACAGTGTTCTGATGGATGGAGGGTAGGGGATGCAGGCTGGGGTTTGCTCTGCCATGAAATGCAGTGTTTCATTCAGCAGTGCCAGAGCTGGCACTGCTTTCCCACCAGCAGTGA
Source organism: Phainopepla nitens (assembly GCA_013400175.1). Lineage (NCBI taxonomy): Eukaryota > Metazoa > Chordata > Aves > Passeriformes > Bombycillidae > Phainopepla > Phainopepla nitens. The sequence goes on along the minus strand of VXBQ01015638.1, from coordinate 552,800 downwards.
TGGGTTTAATCACATCATTAGTAGGTGTGACACTGCAGCCTCCAATGATGAGCTCTTTATTCTAACATGGCTTTCAGCGTGTTTATCTGAGATGCCATCTGTGCCTTCACTCTCTTCATTAGGAGAGAAAGCCTATGTATCTGCTGATGTTGGTCTAGATTTCTGGGATGTTTCCCTGCTGAGAAACCACTGTTCAACTGGAGGGTGAGAACCCACACCTGAAGGAAAGCAACAATACCCAAAACACTTAGATGGGTCAAATAGAGCATTAGGAAGTACACTGTTTGGAGGAATCCTCAACTGGTGCATGAAATTATTCAGCTGTTTTATTCCTGAAAGATTTTCATCTTGGTAAAGCAGTAAGGCCCCATGCTTTATCCTAAGTGCTGTAAGTTTTCAGGAAAGCAAGAAAGAGTTTTTAATTTTTAAAATACTTTCTATTTTTGTACCTCCATACCAAGCTTGTACATAGAAGTTTCTGGGTTGCTTGTCCAGGTTTTAGATACAAAATCATTAAGATTTTTGAGTGCAGATCTGGGTGTCTAGCCTTCCCCCTTAAAAACTCCACGGTACATACTGTATATATTATTAACTGTATACTGTAGATGCAGCGATATATTTTTGTAGCTGTCCATTGATCAACACAGCATGGTGTGCTCATTGTGTTCTACTGCTCTTGACAAGATTCACAAAACAAAAACGAGGCAGGAGCTGTCACATCACAGTCTAGCTACACATTAAAAAAGGGAACGCTTCCATAAAGAGGTGGCATGCCCTGGCTTGTATCAGTTTTCTGTCTGTAGGCTGCCAGGCCGATGCTCAGCGAATCTGACATTAACAAGAAATAGATTTCCAAGCAATCTAGCCTAATGAATTTTGAATATTATCATGATTAATGCTAAGGCAGTTGAACTGATTATCCAGTATCCAGAAGTAATGGAGCCTTATCTACATCTTGTGTAGTCCTCAGTCAGGAATGGCTTTGGCTGCAGACAAAGATAAGTGTTGTTTGGAGGGGAGGCACTGGCAGGACAAAGAGAGAGAGAGACACGATGGAAAGGCAGATGATGAGATACCCATCTGAAAGCATTTCAGCATGGAGTGATCACACATGCAGGTTCTTTATTGCTGCTATTTCCTAAGCTACATTTCGCAGGCCATTTTCAGACTTGGCTTTTATACCACCAGGTTAAGATTTATTGGGCAAATATCTTTCCTCCTTCCCAAAGCCAGAAACTGGGTTGATTTTCATTCTCTGCATCACCAAAAGAGCAGAATCCTGACGGATGTGTTTCTTGCATCATGATGGTTTAACTTAACTTCTATCTGATTAGCTTTTGAGCTATTAAACACTTTTTGTAGCATTACCAGAAAAATGATAATGCAGATCATTCATGGACAGTTTCTGTTGGCACAAGCAGTCTTTGCAGACTCCAGATCTCCTTTAAAGCTGGAACCAGCAGAGACCTGCATTGTCTCATGGGTATTACATGTCTCTGAGCAGGCTTGTCCTAAGAAAGTGACTTCTGATGGAAGGGTCTCCAGCCTTGTGGAGACAACTGGTAAATCTGTAAGATGCCTGACAAACTGTCTGGAGGCTGTAGTTTGAATAGATTTAGTGGCATTCCCAGCCTCTGCTGCTGTCTGGGCAGTGACCATGAGAAAGGCAGCTTTGGACCAGCTGTGATGTGTGCCCATCCTCTTAAGTCTGTGATGCAGAGGACTCCAGAGGCCACCACCACTGCACAGATCCACAGCTCCCCAGTGCCCACCCACAGCTGAGCAGGGAACTCCAGGGTCTCCTGGGAAGCTGACCAGAGAATCCTTCCCCAGCACTACCACTTTGCTCTGTGAGTTCCTGGTGTGGGGCTCTGTCACTCTGGGCCACAAGAAGCTCTCAGTAGGTGGCCCAGGGAATCAGTTTGGTCACCTCCCCTCTACCTGGGAAGGCTCTGGCAGCAACCTTTAGGACAAGGGTTTAGGACCTGCTAGGAACTGGTGGTGCCCTCGCTGACCTCTTTGCTACATGTTTTACACACTACAGCTCCTCTGCTCCCACAACACCCCAGCTGAATAAGGCATGGGTGGGGTTTCTCACAGTTTATATCCTGGTGTTGGAGATCGTGGCTTCTGGAGCTTTTACTCAGATGAACTTGAACTGGCCATTCCTCTGCAGGCTGATTGTGCAGCTGTTTCCAAGCAGTGAGTGCAGCTGCTTTGAGTTTTGAGAAGAAAAGGTGAAGAGTGAGTTGTAGTAAGGTGCACACCGAGCAGATTATTGGCAAACATAATTAAAAATATATGTGCATTTCTCCTCTGTTTCCCTTGTCTTAACCATCCTCTGCATTACCTCTGGCATTTTTAGACAGTCGATAATATGGCTGAGAGGACTCTTGGACACAGGCAGCTCTTAGAACAGCAGTGATTTATCTCAGACCGTTTTGAGGTAGCAGAATTTACCTCTAGCTACAGCCACCCCTCCATGTCTGCCCTCCCTCATTTGCATAAGTAATTGGCAGCTTGTTAATGGCTCATTAGGAATGCTGAAAACCGTGGGATTAAAACACACTCAGTGGAGCAGAGATGAGGGGTAGGGGGAAAAGGCTGTTGTCCCTGCTTGCAAATTATACTGCTTGATTCAACGTGATTCAGAATTACAGGTCATAAAGCAACTAGATTGTTAAATGAAGTAAGGAAAAACAATGTCAATGGCAGGTTTTATTTTTAGACTCATGTTTAAACACAGTATGTGCATCTAGGGGGAACAAACAGTCCCTTGCCAAACAGCCCTACTGACAGCAGGAAGCTCTCACCCCTTTCTCAGTTTCACATTAACCCTGCCTGGTCAGTGTTTCCTGCTCCTGAACAAGTCCATCTGGCTCCTTACATCACCTCATGGCAGGGACATTTGGTTCCTTTTCCCATGTTCTCTCTGGGTAAATCCAATCTTCTCACCTCTAGCAGCAGGCAACCAGCATGTCCCTTTCCTTGGGCAAGACTGAGAACCCAGCACAGCTCCACACAAGTAGGAGAAACAGTTCCAAGTTGCTTTGTGCGTTCTGTAAATCTCAAAAATCCCCAGAAAACTGCTGAGAGATGTCTTCAGTTGCTGGCCTGCAGGGAGGCAGGCAGCCAGCCTTTTGCTGTGGCACTGCCAGTGCCTGCAATGGTTGGTGTAGCCAGCGAGAACCGTGAGAGGATCACATCTGCTGTTCCTGGAGACTGGAGCGTGGTGAGGACACAGTCAAGGAAGTTGAAAAGTTTGATGGGAGCTTTTTGTTGTTTGCTGACTGTTTAATCTCACATTCAGCCCTGGCTCTGACAGCAGTGGCTGCAAAGGCACGGGAGGTGAAGGCGAGGACAGGGCTGTGATGGCTTTTGAGTCACTTAGAAGAGGCTCAGCCTCTGGGCTGGTGCAGCCATAACACATGATGCCTTTCTGTCAGGAGAACATCTTGGGGATTTTTGGAGGCCAGGGTAATTCTGGCAATGGTGCAGTGTCAGATATAGCTAGGACCTTTCTTCCTGGATAAGCTGAAAGGAAATTACAGACAAAGCACGTGGGAATCACATCCAGTCATAATTTGCAGTTAAATTCAGCAACCTCTGATCTAAACTTGGGTACTTAAGAGCCTACTAAGGTGACAGTTGAAACGATGAAGTGGGGACAGCTAAGGTTCAGCAAAGCTCAGCTCTGTCTGGAATGTCAGAGTTAATCCCTCTGCTTTGTAGAAGGTGCACAGGAATCTGCCAGGACTCACAGAGGCAAAATACTGCCACATCTGAAAAATTTCTCAGTGCAGCTGGATCCAGGCTGAAGGCAAGGAAGGAGTGTCTCCTCCTGGATCCCCAGCCAGCAGCATGTGCTGCTCTTTGCATCACCCTGAGAAGTGTGCCCCAACCTGAACTGACAAACATTGACTCATAAAGGCACAGTCTACAGCAGTTTTGTTTGTTGTTCTCCAGGAGCTCAACATAGCCAAACAGAGCAGCTTTTCCTCCTTCTTGNTTGTGCCCTTACATCCTCTCAGATGACCCTGAGAGCTACCTGTGGCTCTTATTCATACAAGGCTGTCCAGAGCTGCTGAATTAACAACACATCCTGCCTGCAGCAGGAATCAGCATGTCCTGATGGGGACTTACAGCTGGCTGCTGGGGGAAGGCTCAGAGCTGGATCACCCAGCTCCTAGTGCTGAGCTCTAAAGGACATATGATTTGGTGTGCTCCAGCCTGGGATGGCATCCAGCTCTGCAATGAAAGAGGATCCCAGGTCACCCCTACCTACAGCAGCAGGAACAGAGATGGCAATCAGAGGATGTGTGTCTTATCACTAGGTTGAGTGGATTGAGCGTTGAGTGGAATTTCCTGGAGAGGAATGGTGCCAAGGTCTCCACTACTGCTACGTGGTTCTGTACAAACTCAAATGTCTCTGCTTCCTGCACAAAAATGGGAAGTTCAAATAATGCTGCACGATACAAAGACACCTACAGAGGTTCCTGTGATCTTTCCAAGGCAGGAGCAGAGCCTCCATCAAATGTGCCAGAAGCAGGAGAAAAGGTGTCAAATGACCTTGGAAAGCAAATGTCAAATGACCAAGAAAAACAAAAGCACTGTGTTTGGGGTCTTTTTGTTTTGTTTTGTTTGGGCTTGTTTGGTTTGGTTTTTATTTCAACATTGCAAAGGAAACTGCACAAAAAGAAAAATAAGACACAGGCTAAGAATATGCTGGAGACCAAATCCCACTGAGCTGAGATCCATGGAGGTGCCTTCCAGCTGTGGGTGTAGAAAAGATGGCTCAGTAGTTCCCCTTTGAATGCTGCTTTGGGCTACAGCCCTGGTGCTGGTGTGTTAGCTGGGAAGGGGAAAAACAGTGCTTCCCACCAAAATCTGCCTTTAATGTGCTGGTGTCTATATTCCTACCAGTCCTAAATTTGCATGAGAATTTTTCAGCCCTACTCTGGTTTTGATTTCCAGGTTATCTCTGCCGGTGGCCCAGACTGTGGATTTATTGCACAGTCTTTGCTGAACACTGCTGCTTCAGTACCTGCTGCTGTACTGTCAGACTCACCAGGGGATAACATGTCATCTTTTCCTTTCCTAATCAGCTGGATGTCATTCAGAAAGCTAGGACAAGGAGAACTTTTCCCCCAGACACCAGCTTTCCTTGGTAGCAGACAAACCTCAAGCCTTATAATACTACTTGTACATAGCTTTTATATAGCTTTACATCCTCAAAGTGCTGTACTAGCATTAAGAAATTATCTCTCTCCCTAATGGCCATTAATGCTGGCCTTTCATGAACCTCCCCCAGCTCCCCGAGGTTCATATCTAATCCAGCAATAAGCTGCTCAGAGGGAGTGGCTGGCTATCTTGCAAGTCCATGGGCTTGGAAGTGTAATGAAGTTTCAGAGCAGGGGCCAGGTGCCCTGGAGTATCAGAAACACGGGGCTGTGAATCAGGGCATGCCCTTGGGAGCTTCCACTAGAAAGGGATGGAATCAAGTAGGTGATACTGCGATCTTGAAATGGAGAGGAAGAAAACTTTGGCTGGTCAGAGGATGTGCACTGATTGCACTATTTATTACCAGGATAGCATTGTGAATGGAAAGAGCAGAGCAGTGGGAGTAACGTGTCAGTGTGGGCATGGGGAGTTGATCTAGGGAGAGAAAGTTAGCTAAAAATGTCAAATGGAGCTAGACAGCCATGGCAATGGGATAAAGAGGCCAGTCTGCAGGTCTGTGAAGCATTAAAATAACAAGGCGAAAGGGCAAGCTTGGCAGAATCCTAGGATTTAAAGAGAGGAGCAGAAGAGGATTTACTTGTCTTATTTGCTTGCAAGCAGAGCCCTCTTCCATGCTATGGAGTGTCTCCAGGGGAAATGTTGTAATGCCACTGTTTCAGGACATTTTACCCTTGGGGAAGGTGCAGGGCTCTCCCATCCGTAGCTCCCAAGAGAAATGGAGAAGGTGGTGTGGGAAGATGACATGGCTATTCTAGAGAAGTCTCAGAAGTAGCATATTTTTAACAAACACCAGTCCTGCATGGTCACTAATTTTTGAAACCTGCTAGACCCAGCTCTGAGCAAGCAGAGACTGAAATAAACTTTCACCTTCTCCCTAAAGGCATGGTAATGATTCTTTCCAAAGCCCAGGATATGCCTTGTAAGCTGGCTTTGCAAAAGAAGAAAACAGCACCCTTTTTTTTAGCCTGATTTAATAGCATCATTTTGCTTTTATGCTTCTGGCAATGGCTGGTCCTGTAAAACAAGTATGTAGCTGTGGGAATCAAGTGCCAGTCCACAGTGGCAGAACACAGCTCACAATCACTACACGTTATGCAAAGGATTTCTGTCACCTTGGACACACTCTGCTTCCTGTGGCATCACTAGCACAATCCCTCTGTGCTCAGCTCTAAATCATTTTGCTACATCATCAAATAACAGGGTATGGCTGACTGCAAACCAGGAGGACTTGGTGTTCACTTACTGCACAGCTTCGGAGCAAGCCCTTCCCCTGCCTCCCTGCATCTGTTTTCTCATCTGTGAAATGGGAATTCTAATCCTAATCAGTTTGCAAGGGAAGCAGTAAGGGATAGTCAAAGGCAATCCTTTAAAGTGTAATAGTCAGCCTTATGTGCTAGGTTAGACAGTGGAGTGGGTTTATGGTAGAGTTTAATTGATGCCTGTTCTGTTTATGGCTGGTAAGTGCAAGGCTCAATCTTTGCTCTCAGAAATGTGGCACCCTCTTTGAGAGGCAAAAGATGCCTCTGCAAGAAACACCTTCTCATCTCTGAGCATAGCTGGGCTGTGTTTTGGGATCCACAAATTTCTGGGAATTGCTTCTTTGAATTTTCTTCCCCGAATTAATTTGATTATTAATTATTACAGATTAATTTGTAGTAAAAGCTATGTCTCACATGGCTGGGAGGAAGGTTTTGGCTGTTCCTGAACTTCAGCCTATGAGCTAAGCCAAGGTTGTGCTGTCACATCCTTGGGACAACTCTTGACTGTGTGTGTCATTTTGCTGGCAGATCTTCACCAGGGTGTGTCTAGAGGAGACCAAAGACCTTGACTTCATTTTAGCTTATTAGAACTGAGATGGCACCACTGACTTCTCTGCTCTGCTTTCAGGGCCAGATCCTCGAGTGGTGTAAATCAGGACCCTCCCACTCGAGCAGTGCTGCTGTGATACTGTCTGTGTAAGCTGAGGGCCTGGTTCACACATTCTGAGCTGCTCTAAGACCTGTTCAAAAGGGGGTTGACTGTGCTCAGTAAACTGTGCTACCTGTAATTGCAAATGATCCTGCAAGATTCAGGATATTGCAAATGTAGACAGCTTTTCAACAAGTAATCATTTTGAGATTGCTGGAAAACTGAAGAGTTAGTGCTACTTAAAGGAGAATAAAATAAGCATTAGCACAAAACAGTTTTTGCAACAATCAAGTTTGATATATGTCCTGTTCTGCTTATAACGTTTCCTCAGAGCCCTTTGCAAGAAGGGGAAGCATCTTGTAAAAGATGGGAATGCAGGGAAGAGCTAAATTTGCAGCCAGGGTTTCGAAGGAACAAACAAAAGCACATTTCCATTTCCATTACAGAACATTCTTGGGAGTTCAGAGGAGTAAGCTGAGAACACGCCAGCCAAGCCGCCTCTAAACAGGAGGTGTAGAGCTGCAATGAGCTTTTTATCTTCAAGCATCTGCACTTAGGAAAGAAAGATCTTCCCGAGACTTTTAAAACTCCTCTTTTTTGAGGGAGGGTTTCAGAGTAAGGGAAGGGGCTGGTCTGCAGCCCTCTGAGTACAATTCTGCAAATCTGAGTCTAAATTCTACCAAGCCCCCCAGAAATCTGAACCCCTCCATGCAGAAAGCCAGCTGAGCATCCTACCCCTTTCACACCCTATTCCAACACACCTCCTTTGTGCTTCCAAGCGCTGCAGTGTCCCTGTACTGACCCTTCCCCACACTAGTTCTGCTTTAATCAGTCAAAGAAACCTGTGGAAAAACTAGCAGCTCAGAGGAGAGCTTTTGTTTTAAAAATAAATGTTTTCATCCGAGCGAGCACAGCAATCTCATTACTTGGAATAGCCACACATCTGCAAGAATCCTAGACAGTAGATACCTTCTCCCCTCATCCTTCGTAGGACCAGAGAGATTTCTGCCTGTTTGATTCAGCTGCAGTGCTACAAAGTTATTAGCACTGCTTTTCTGGTGTCCCTAATAAGACAAACAGTCTTCCAAGCAGCTCCACAAAAGCACTTTTCTCATCACCACTAAAGCCTCAGACACTTTACCCTCAGCAGAAACAAGCATGGAGACTTGCAGCCCTGCTGCTTCCAGCACTGGTTGATCGTAGCAATTAGCTGTTTCCCCACAGATGGAGCTTTTTGTACAGAAGGATAAAACAGAAAAAAATCTTGTCCTGCTCAGAGAAACTTGTTTAGGAATCTCTAGTGAATCTGAAGATCAATCCGTCTGCTTTGGAAATGTTTGCATGTATCCTGCAAGCCTCCTGTGTACCTGCTGGGTTCATGTGCCTTACAGAAGGGCTGACTCTCACCTGAGGAGCTGCCTTTCCCTGGCTTGGCTGACCCTAGTTTTATACACCCGGTTCCAAACTCTCCAAAGGGGTTGGCTTTCCCTCCTCCATTAAGTGATGGGCATATCCCTACCTGTAAGAGCCTGTTCTTTACCTACAGACCAACTTTTGCAGTGTGGTCCTGCAGTCATTTACGTATGGAAAGCACTCTCTGAAAAGGCCTGTTGCACAGTTTTCTTAGCACAAAACCTTTCATGCAATTAGGTGATACACAAATGCCTGTGCGTGTCTTTCAGAGAACCTTTCTGAAGAGGGACAGCCCTCATGCTGTATCTCTGGTGAGTGCCTCAGAGTACTGAGGCCCTGAAATGCTTTGCTGACCACTTTTGCTCTGTGTCCAGGTTCACCAGACTGTGGGGCTGGAGTATGTTGTTGGCGTTTTACATTTGATTGCCTTGCCAGCCCATTTTGGGTGGAGAGGATGTAATTTATCTTGATACATTTCACTCCCTATGCGTCAGGTTAACCAGGTGGGATTGGTGGGTACACCCAGGAGTGGCAGGGAGGCAGGAGCCTGCTCAGCTTTTTGGAACAGCTCCTTGTTGCTGTAGTTCACAGGGAGGCCCTGAATTTGTGCACATCGTGTCAGGGCTGACATGACACGGGCTGCTCAGGCACTGGAATAGGCTCCACAGGGAAGGGCTCACAGCTCCAAGCCTGGCAGAGCGCAAGGAGCTTTTGGACAATGCTCCCAGGCACATGGTGTGATTATTGGGGTGTCCTGAATAGGGCCAGGAGCTTGACTCAGTGACCTGATCCTATAATCCCTGCCTCAGGACTGTCACCACTCAGATTTCCCTGTGCCTTTGTCCTCACCCAGGTTGGAGGACACACCATGCTGCCTATCCGCTGGATGCCTCCAGAGAGCATCATGTACAGGAAATTCACGACAGAGAGTGACGTCTGGAGCTTCGGGGTGATCCTCTGGGAGATTTTCACATATGGGAAGCAGCCCTGGTTCCAGCTCTCAAACACAGAGGTACAACAGTGCTGAGACACCTCAGCTGAAAACTGTCTCTCTCCAAATTTTGCCGTCTCTCCTTTCCAGGTTGTTTGCAGAGAAATTTGTATATGGATGGTCCCCTCCTTGGCACTCCCATTGTGAAGCCATAGGACAAGTGTCATTATCTCAGTTTAAGAGCTGGGAAAACTGAGGCCTGCAGGAATCAAAGAGCTCTGCCAAAGCCATGTACTGGCTAATCCTCAGCCCCTTGCTGCTAAGTTCCTGATGTATCTGTCATATCTCATAAACTCTCGGGGTGCTGCCAGAACTGGGGATACCCAAATTACTGCTGGGATCTAAGTCATGCCTTGAATTTCCCCTGGTTCCTCCTTTTTTAGCTAAAGCTTTTACTGCAGGCTCCAGTTTGTGAGAAATTTTTTAAAGCCTGGTATATCTCACGTGGCACATTTTCTTGGGATTTTTGCCATTGGGATATCTACAACATGGTTTGCCCCAGTTCACTGAGGGTGGAACCCATGGAGCATATTTGCCCTTGTTGTTTCTTTGACTAGCAAAAGTTGCAGCCCACCAGGACAGGGCTGCGCTGTAAAAATGTTGAGAGAAGGCTGGCTGGGATTAGCAGGGTATCACTGCTGAGGTTTGAGGCACATCAGCAGAAATGCATTGGAAGATTTTTGCTTGGAATAGCAGGAGGTATTATAGAAGAGGAAAAAGATGCATTGACATAACAGTGTGTGGGAACCTTGAACATTTTTATCCTACTGTGTATCTAATGGATTTCAGAAATTTCACCTTTTGTAATGAAAAATGTGCATTTTCTGCTTTCTGGATACAGATCCCTTAATTAAGTGAGTTGCAGAGATGGCAAATCCAAGGTGTTGCTTTACAGCTCTAATACTTGCCCATTCCTGTGCTCAATGGGGCCTGACTGTATATCCCAAAGTAGCACATGCAAACATTTTAGAGGCACAAACAATGGAATCGACAGCGACAGAAGTTATTTGTCACGCTATTTGATGAGCTGCTCTTGCATTTCCCTGTGAGGGTAAATGCAAACACACACAAATGAGCACATCGAGCTTGAACATGGGCAATAGGCACGCTGGAGCGTGGCAGCTCAGCTTTGCCCATGCATTCTGCCTCAGTTTCCTTTGCAGGGCCCTAGGGCTGAAAATAGCCACCCTTAATCTTGAGGGTGTATTGGTTCGCTACCATCCCTGGGATAAAATATCATCCTTCCCTTACCTGTTGGTATATCTGCTTCTTTCTGCCTGCTGGCCACAGTAACCTGGTGGGAGGGAGCCACCTTAGCTCTCATCAGTCTCATTTTTCACAGTTTGTGGAGGGATGGGCAGAGGCTATGTGGCTGCAGAGGACTGACACCTCCAGCAGCTCCTGGATGGTGTGGCATCAGAGCAAGCCCCTGTGGCAGCCCAGATGCAGTGCCAGAGCCCCACGGAGAGGCAGAGCCCACGGAGAGACAGGTCAATGAGCCTGTGCCAAGCTCCTGACTGCCAGAACTGGAGCAGGAGCAAGCCCCAGGCTGGCCTAGCATTGCCCCTGCTGGGTGTTGGTGTTGGCATTGGCAAGGCTGGGATGTCCACTCCCTCCTGTGCCACCTGCATGGCCTCGTACCCCATAGCATTTTCAGCAGGTTTTTCCAAGGCTGGGAGAAACCCTCTCTGAGCAGAGGAATGAGGCAGGGCGCTGCTCTGCCAGTCCATTAACTTCTCTCTATGCCTTTCCTTTGCCCTGGAGAGAAAGAGCCCTGTGCATGACAGGAACCATAGCTCACCTGGACAATGCTCCCAGCAGCCAGCAGCTCTGAGGCAGTGCAGGCTTCTCTTCATTCTGTGTCTTGCTCTCCTCACTTTCAGCAGGTCCTAATCTGTCCCCTCTGTATTTTTATGCAAACAGCACAGTGATAAGTATCCCTTGAGCTGCATGGTAGGACCATTACTATTCATAAAAGATAAACTCCAAACACCTCTTGCTGGGTGGCTTCCCTCAACACAGTGCTTGGGACTGGTGTTTATCTGCAGAGCGTGGCAGGCCGCTTGCACGCTGCAATGCTGGGACTCATCAACCCCAACCAAGGAGGCCAGGCAGTAGTAGCCGCTCTCTGGAAACTCATATTTCCCTTTCCTTTTCATTTGTTCCTCCAGTAAACAATAAACAAAGAGACTCTTAGGGAAGTCCTTTCCAATGGCTTCCCTCTGAAGAGACTTTGCTGTTATCCAGGACCCCACATTTTTCTCATTAGCAGCACCGATCTGACCCAAAACAGAGTGATAGCATTGTAAATTTTTTTTCTGCTTCACAGATGTGATTTGACGTGAAATTTCATTCTTTTAGTTGCTTTTCTATGTCAGAAAGAGGCAGAAAGAGAAATATGTAGGAAAAGATGGTCTGAACTCTTCCTTATAAACCTCTCCTGGGCTTTGCAATGGAAAGGCCTCTTGGTTTTCAGACAAGAAAAATATAATTTCAGCTGTGCAAAATATTACTGTACTTTGGGGGATTTTTTCTTTTTTCTCCCTCTTCATTTAGGAGGAAAAACTGACATCATAAATTAAAACCTATTTCACTTGCTTGTGACCTCCTCTTTGGAGGGTGCATTGAGGTAGGTAGGTGTCAAATGGGGAAGGTTTTTGGGATCTGAAAAACTGCAACTGGAGACAAACTTTTCATGGTAAAATTATCATTAGCAACAAACAGGTAAGCACTGAGGATGTGCAGATCTGAGATTTGGTTTCTCAGTTCTCCTATTCACTAAAGTGTGCCACATCAGCCGAGCAGTATCAGAAACAGGACATCCTCCATAAACTGCCCAGCTGGTGCTCAGTGTTTCTTTTTTCTTTCTTTCTTTTAGGTCATTGAGTGCATTACCCAGGGCCGAGTTTTGGAAAGGCCCCGAGTCTGCCCCAAGGAGGTTTACGACATCATGTTGGGCTGCTGGCAGAGGGAACCTCAGCAACGGCTCAACATCAAGGAGATCTACAAGATCCTCCATGCTCTGGGCAAGGCCACACCAATCTACCTGGACATCCTTGGCTAGCAGTGACCACTTGTTGGAAGTCCCTGCTCCTTCCTCCCGTCCTTCCTTCCCTCTCCCCCTCCCAAACCCTTTGCCCCTCAGCTCCCAAGCAAACATCTTCATATAAACTCAAGTGCCTGCTACACATACAACACTGAAAACAAACAAAAAGCAAAACAAAAAGCAAACCAACAAAAAAATCCCACAGAACAACAACCTGTAAGGCAGTTTGGCTTATATATATTTATAGATATCTCTCTCTATATAACTTCCACACCAATACAGAAAGAAGCTGCTGTTACAGAAAATTGTGAGACTATATATTTAAAAAAAAAAGAAACAAAAAAGGGAGAAAAAGTACTTAAAAATATATATAATTAAAAAGAAAAAAAAGAAAAAGAAAGAGAAAGAAAGGAGAAGGTATCTTTCCCCCGAGCAATCAAGCAGTGAAATGTAACCCTGCTGTGAGTATGGTTCGGGCTGCTGGGCAGGGCTCTAGACTGGCCATGGCAGTGATGCCATCCTGGGTAGGAGCCCCAGGAAGAAAGCCTTGCCCTGGTTGTATGATATGCACTGAATGTGTGAAATCAGTCCTCCCTTTTCGTCCTTGCCTCCCTCCCTCCTTGCCAGCCCGCAGGTGATGGGCACAAAGCCAGGGCAGTGCCCCTGGATGAACTCTCTTTTCCCAACCCCTTCCCTCCCTTCCTCTTAGTCCCTCCTCATCCCTTTCTGCCTTCTTGCCTTTTTCCTCCCTCCAACATTTCAGGACAATTTTTCTAATTTGCTGATTCTTAAATGTATAGACTCAAGGCTTTTGAACACACAGTCAAAGGATTGTGGCACCTACGGGTAAAACACACACCGGGGAGCAGCCGCCCTCCCGCAGGCTGCAGGCTCCTGCCCCAGCCCTCCTCTGCCCCGTCCCGGCTGCTGCCAGTGCTGGCAGAGCAGTGGGACCAAAGTGGCTGCGCCTGGGAGTCGAGGAGGGGTCCTGGGGACCCGGTCCCGAATCGTCCCCAACCCATTCCAGTGTGTGAGCCAGGAGTGCTGCTCACCCAGGGCGTCCAGTGCAGGCGTCACTTGGGGAGGAACAACCCCACTCCTCCCCGCCCTTGCGGCTGTTAGTGGCCATGGGGTTGTTCCTCTGCCTCAGCTGTCTGCACCAGGGCCAAACTGGGCCCCGGTGTAAACTTTTAGTGAGCAGGGTTGGATCCTTGCTCTCCGCATGGGGGAAAGGCTGCAGGGTGCAGACAGCTGGGAACATGCCTGCAACCCTGCTGGGCATGTCTGTGGGGTCAGCATATCCCAGCGCTCTTCTTCCCCATCCTCTCCCCTTCCCCATTCCTGCCCCATGCCTCAGTCCAAGCCTCAGGCACAAGCCAGCGGGGGACAGGGAGGGGGACCAGGCTTGTGAGATGGCTGGGAACCTACCAACACCTGCCTGCAGCTCCCTTGCCATTCTCCTCACGTCCCCATCCCCTGAAAGGATTGATGCATCTGCCTTTGAGCTGTTGTGAAATGCAGTGGCTGAAGAATAGCTCCACAGGCAGCCCCGGGAGGAGGGGGGAAGGAGGGGAAGGTGCCTTCAGGAGCAGACGGCTCAGCGGATGGCCGCAGCGGCCAGCCTTGCATCTCAATGAGGAGGAAGGCCTGACAGGCAGCAACAGGGGGTGGTGGGGACAGGGAGGGAGAGGCAGCAGCATCCTCACTATGGCATCTCCCCGGAGCGGAAGATAATCCCGACCTGGGGAAACAGTCAGATGCTGAATCCTGCCTGTCCAGACTGGGCTGAGAATACAAAATCTTTCTGGGCCTTTTTTCATATGGATAATGGAGGATGAGGGGGAACCTCAGCTTGGCAGCTGCTCTCAGGAGGCAGGGATTGGGCAGCACAGGCATTGTCAAGGCAATTTTGAGAAGGCAACAACTGCCAGCACAAAAATAGCCTGCTCGGATATGGCACTTGTGGAAGGCAATGCAGATGGGGAAGAGGGGACAGAGAAGGGATCTTGACTCCTTCCCCATGGCCAGAGTAATATTCATGTCCAGGATGCAAGGGGAGCTAGGTGACTGGTTACGTCTTGCACTGAAAGGGAAGATCTTGCATCCTCTCCCCATCCCCCAGGTTCCTTAACAATCAATATCTCTCACTCATGGCACTGGCGTGATCCGGTGGTTTCAGACAGAGGCAGGGAACATTGCTAAAGGAGGATTGTGGTGGCAACAGCAGCTGTGGGTTTATTCTGTGCTTGTGTAATGAGCGGTGCGAGCCTGGGGTGAGAGATGATGGGTGGCATTAGCCATGTGGGAGTAAGGACTTCACATTCCTCTGGCTGTTAGTGAGATCTGGGCTAGTGGGACAGACAGTGAGGTCTGGACAGAGCACCACTGAACAGGCACCTGGTGCTCACAGCACCACCAACGATGGCATGGTCATGGACAGGGCTGTGGGCCAGGAGTCCACACACAGAAACACTGTACCATGCCGCCTCTCCATAGCAGGATCTTGCTCTTTTGGGAGAGGATATCCTGCCTAGACTGGTTAAAAGGTTTCTGGCCCCAGCCTGGCTCCCTTTTTGCGAAAGATCCTTTGGCTGAAAGGATTGAAGATTCAGCACAGGGGGAGAACAAGCAATGGCTATTAATTGTCCAGCATTTCAAGAAGAAAACTCTTTCCTGGCGCAGCCTGTCTCTTACCCCAAGTGGCTTCTTGCTCTTGTGGCTCCCAGGCACTGTGCCAGGTTTTGCAAGGCCACAATTTTGTCCACTCCTCTCTCTCACTCCCATGCTCTCATTTCTTTTTGGCCAATGTCATGGGTTTTTACACTATGAAGTCACCTACAGACACTGGTTCCCAGCTGACGAGATTCCCTCATCACAGTTGCACAGCAGCACATCCTCCCTTCCTCACTTCTTTCCTCCTTTCCCTCCTCCCCAGCACCACCACCCTGTCCCTTTCACCACCTCTTTGTACTGTCACAATGAGGTGAGCTCAGGAGCCGAGTGTGACACCGAGCCTTGACGCTGCATGTTTAGGATTAGGTGGCCTGTGAGGAGAGTTTATGGGTCCTCAGAAGATAGTAAGTGGCTGAGACCAATGGTCAGCCTCTGGCTGCTTTGCTCTTAGCCCCAGCACATGCAGTGACTGCCTTGGAGAAAGGCCCTTTTGTCAGAGTTAATTGTGAACTGTTGCTCAGAAGAGCTGGATAAGCTGCAGTTCTATGCTGTGACATCTGCTCTGTTGCTGCTCTGGCCCCCTTGGCCTGTCATTGTTGGATGGAGGTTTGTTGGGATCAAGGAGAAGATTGCTTTGTGTTCAAAGATGTGATATAAACTGCCGCGTCCCTTTTTGGCATGACAGTTTTGGAGAGGAAGAGGGAAAGCAGCTGTGCTGCATTCCTGGTGAACACCAAGACCTCATTTCCAGAAGCACCTTTCCTGGAGCAGAAGAAAGCTTCCCATCAGCAAGGACTGGTGATCTTCCCTGTAGGAAGAGAGGCTCTGCAATGGGGCTATATGTGAGGGGAAGAAAAGCAGATTTTGGGGGAAACTCTCACAGAGTATCAATATCTGAGTGTTTGGAATCAAAGAGAAATGAGTTCATTGTTCCCTGTTTCTCAGAGTGATAGTTCCCTACACCCTGCCTGTACTCAGAGAAGAGAGCTATCCCTGCTACCTGGGAACACCAACATGTCTCACCCAGCTCTGGGGCACACCAGGCCAAATTCCCAGCATGTGCAGGCAGACCTTCCCACTGCCCTCTTCCATCTGCAATTTTCTCAAGGGACTTGTGAAAGGGAGGTGGAAGGAACACCAGTCTGAGCACAGCTGAGAAGGAGCCATAGGGTCTTCCCTGTCCCAGCTGCATGTTGCTCCCTAAAAATTAAAATTATTTGCACCAACTCAGTCACCCAAGGGTGTCACTGAAGTGATGCTTTCTTGGAAGTGAAGGTGCTATTTTGGTGCATGATATAGGTGGAAATTTTGTGCCAGGGCTGCAAACTGCAGGCAGTGAATGTGGCTCCAGCCTCAGAGTCTCATCAGTGACCTGGTCTGTTTTCTCCTGCCATTATTTTTCCTTCCACCCCAGTCTGTCAGGTTGCAAGACAGAAGCTGAAATGTAGCAAAGGGAAGAGATGCAGAGATCTGCCAGACTGAAAGCCCATCGTGTGTCCTGTAAAACTTGCCCATCTGGCCTTTTTATATGTCCCTCAGTGCATGGATTTTTTTGGGGTGAAAAAGTCTGAACTGCCTATCCTTGGGTCTGCAGGGTGTTGAACTGCAGATGGGTGACTCTGGGAACTGTGCTGCCCAGACAAATGTGAAAACTGTGGAATGCCTTTAAAGAGGCTGCTTGCTTGAGAGACATCATTAGCTTTGAGCTGTTTGCTTGTCCCCAGCAGTGGGTGGAACAAGGTGAGAAAATATGTGGAGGAATAAAAGAACCAAGGAAAAGGAAAAGCTGGTTTTAGAAGGCAACTGAGTATTTTGGGTTGGGAAATCAAGACAGATTTGGAGATTGTGATGTAGAATCTTAAGTAGCACAATGGTTACAAGCAAAAACAAAAGAAAATCTCAACGTACTGCAGCTCCAGGAAAAGTTAGCCATGAAGCTGGGCAAATACTGGTTTAAAAATGAGGCAGAAACCAATAAAATCAAGGGACCATTTATGCAGGTGGGAAACAAAATCACTAGTCTTTGTGCTTTTCTGTGATTTTTTTCCTATAAGAAGATGCAACTGAAAGAAGGTCTGAAAAGTTATGCTTTTTCAGGGGCACAGACAGAAGTACAATGCTATATGAACTATTTCCTTTCATGTGAAAGGCTCTCATTTCCCAGAATTCAAATGTATAGGTTTCCTTAGTTCAGGATATGGGTTGAAGGACGCAGACACAGTCACTTCAAGCCCCCCAAAGCCAGAGGAAGTTTGGAACACTTGATCAGCATTCATTCATGTGCCAGTCTGTGTAAGACAGTTCAGCATGTCATCTTAAGAAGTTTTTTTAAAAATCTTTCTGATTTCCTCCCTCCCCAGGGAGTCTCTACATCCTTTCCTGGTCTGGCCAGGAATCAGCTGAAGCACTACAGCTATGGCTTGTACCCAATGTTTTCCTAACAGCTCTAGGTGTGTTCTCTGGTTATAAGGCAATGATGAGAGTGAGCAAGGGGAATAAAGGAGATTCTGGCTGTGATACCACCCTGTTGTGGCTCCTCTGGTAACTGGAAGGCTCTGGACATCAACAGGGCTCCTCTGCTATGAGACTCACAGGCACAGGCATGTCTTGGTGCAACCCAAAAGTTTTGATTCTCCATTCACGTTCAGTGGCTTTCTGATGGATGGTGGGCTCATGGAGCCTTGGCATCATGGTGGTGTCTCCAAATGAGTGCCAAGAGTAGAAGAGAAAATTCCCCTCTCAGCACTACTTTTCAGGAGTGGATAGACTTGCTTAGCTCTAAGATAGCTTCTCCACTCCAGCACCAAGGCATCTTTTACATCAGTACCTGTCTCATGTTTATGTAGCTGCTAAATTCGAAAAATTCTTTTCCCTTTGCTGCTGTCCTTGAAAGTAGAGATATTGAGTTTCAAGTCTGGAGAAAGTAGGTGTTTTCAAAACATCTGTTCTGGCTGGCAGTGTCATAAATGACACAAGCAGAGACGTCAGTCGCTGCTCTGGGAGGAATGGAGGAGTATTCCATCTCTCCTGTGCCTCTTTTTCCTTTCCAATGCAACACTGAGCTGTGAAACTGCTCCCTAAGAGAAGTGATTGGAGTCCTATTGCTTGCAATTTTGAAAAACTGAACTGAGGAAAGATATAAGATACTGAAGAGAAGGAAGGACAAAATATTCCAGCTTTCCCCAACAGTTAAATAAGCTTGTAGGTCAGTTTCATGTTGGCGGCTTGGGTTTCTCACGGACCCAATCTGACAGCTCTTTTCAAACTAAAGGAATGGCCATTGGTTCCTCCTCCCTTCTGCTAGTCCCACAGTTTTAGCATCCCTGCAAGGGGAAAAGAGGCATCACAGATCTAACCATCGCTTCCCCACGCTGTCAGGAGTTCTCCACAGGAACTGCTCTCCCTCCCAGCACAAGTAACTGATCCCACTGCTGAAAACTGGAACAGTTGTTCTGAGGGGAAGTTTGACTGCTGAACTACTGGCTGCTTAGGACAAGGTCCCAGCAGGGAAGGGCTGAAATACCTCTAAAGAAAATCATATCGCTGGGAAGTCCAAATGTCTTCTTGCATGCTTTCTCTTGCTCTCTGCTGGCTTCCAGCCTCTCAAGTCCTTGCTGCTTGATACTCAGATAACTGAGTTTCTGCATTCCCTCCCTTTCCTGAGCACAGAGGACTGGTGAAGCTGTTTGATTTCAACATGGTAGGTGAGATCAGATTTCTCCCTCCATGCCCTCTTCTTTTTCTCCCTGTGCAGCTCCTGTCCTTGCAGTTCTCAGGACTTGACTAGCAGAGTTTTTAAATGAAGTGAAAGTCTTAATGTGAGGTGAATCCCAAGACCACAAACAGTTTGGACTTCAAACAGTGAGAAAATTGGCGCCGGATGATTCCGCACACAAAGCAGAAAACTTTCATTTCCTGCAGGCAGGATGGAATTGACTGTTATATTAAGACTTCAGAAGGAGCACTGCCCCGGAGTAATTTCACTGCTGTCAGGCAGTGTTGACATCTAGATTAACCTCTGTGCAGTGAATTTTACAGCAGAGCTCATTGTAATGCATGTGGGGTATCTCCTGTAAATCCCAGCTGAGGCCCACAGTGTCCCACCCTTCTGCACAGGAGAAAGGGTCGGGGAGCAGCTGCTATCATTTTTGACCCCAGCAAAGCGTGACTCAAACCTCACCCAGGCCAGTTCTGCTGAAACTGATTTTCTGCTCTGCCAAAGTGACAATAGCTCCAGCCTATATTTTTTCTTCTAATTCCCCAAAGAGGTTTACATCACAAGGCTGAAATTTTTGCCAGTGACAAACAGCTCCCTTCATGTATCCAGCCAGCAGTACAGTCCTAATTAAAAGGCACTAGCTAACTAGTGGCAATTAGCTGCTTGCACTGATTAACTCCAAGACATACAATCCCCAAACACAAAGCTCTGATCAGATGTGATCTAAATGGCAGACAAGCTCCCAGCTGACGTGAGATGGTGGCATCCAATCCTACTCACCAGCACACAGGCACACAATGAATGCTGCCTACCAAACCAAAACTGCATGAATTAAAGAAATTCACACAGTTAACTCAATGCAAAAGAAGGACATTGCAGAAGGACGTTGCAAAAGAAGCCCCTTGGCTCTGGAAATGAATGCTCCTGCTGATAAGTTGAAAGCACAGGCCTGACCCCCAGTCCTTTTGTCTTTTGCTGTAAGAGGAGATCGAGCAGTGGGATTTCCCAGGCAGGACCACAACAGCTTCTTCACTTCTGTGCTGACAGAGACAGTCCTGTCTGTAGTTCTTAAGATGCATCTCTGAGATTCATTTTGTGAAAAGAAAAAAAACAAACAAACCACCAAAAAACACTAGCATATAAAAAAATATAGAAAAGGGAGGGCAGGTTTTTTGTGTGTTTTTGCTACACCTGCTTATTCATTTTCCTACTCAGACATTGCTCTGCCGTCATCTGCAGGAGGTTCTAGGCAAGAGAAAAACTATCATGTGCTGAAGAGATCAACCACTACCCCTATGGGCAAAATCCCAGTAGTACTTCTAGAAATCTCTTTCAGAACCCGTCTCTCCTCTCACCCACAACTCTTCATAGTAGGCTTA
The DNA here is from genome assembly GCA_013400175.1 of Phainopepla nitens. NCBI lineage: Eukaryota > Metazoa > Chordata > Aves > Passeriformes > Bombycillidae > Phainopepla > Phainopepla nitens. Next base: position 532,431 of record VXBQ01015638.1, on the reverse strand, counting down.
CCATTATATTTGCCACAGGTTTTGGACAGCCTGTGAAGAGGTGACATAGCTGCAGTTTCCCCTCATCTTCAGAAGGAATTGTGACATTTCTATTATTTGACCCATCAGGAGGATTCCTTCAAACTAACATTTATTACCCCCAATCAGAATACAGCTGAAAAGGCTACCCAAGGTTATAGAAAAGGTCAAGCTCTTGCTTTGGACTGGAATTTGCTTTGGAAGGAATTTGATGGACCAATTTAACCACCACAGCACATCAAAAACTGGTGGCTTCATTTAAAAAGTAATCAGTATTGTATTTCGCTTTAGACATCCGTGCATTAGTGTTCTGCAAATATGATTTCCTCTTTGTTTGCATTATTGATGCCATAAAATGTCAGACACATTAAAGAAAAAAAAAAGAGGCCAACCTTTGGGGTTTGGAATGATTCTGGCTGAATTGCAGTTGGGTTACTTTCCCTTTTATTTCCCATGGCAGTGATGCGCTGTTACTCATTCTGCTATTGTTTTACAAAGAGTTCTCTGTAAGTGTATTTATTCAGCCAACCATATTTCAGGAAACACATAACCTTGATATTTTTTGCTGTTTGTGGCAGCCTGTGTGAATGTGTGCTGGGGAGAGGAGGGGAGGTGGAGCTTTTTATGAGAGCCCTCCCATGTCTGGTAGTGTGTTGGCTTTGTGCAATGCTGCATGATTCCCTCCTGCTCAGGTGCCTGGTTTGATTTAACCTCAAGAACTGACTTTTATAATCAGGATTTGAGGTCTTCTGGTTTAGCAGTGCCCAGAATCTGTCATCTGCTCTCACCATTCAGCAGCCATCTGCTATCCATAGAGGTTCCTAGATGTCTGTGCCACAGAGATTACACAGTAATTGAGTCTCAGGCATGCGATAGAGGAGTTTTAGCTCATTCTGATCCTGGACCAACAGCAAGTTTGCTGATTTAGCTTGGTTCCCACCCAAGGTTCAGTGACTACAGCTCCCAAGACAAATACTCTTAGCTGCTCAGTGCTCTTTCTCACAGACCATTACGAGTACAGGCTTTGGTGGCTGTAGCTCTCTGCCTCACCTCTCTATAATGAATGCAGATCCATCTTTCAGTGTTCCTGGGAGTTTTTTGGAAGGATATTGTCTCTCCTAAAATCTAAGAAATTCTCAAGTATTGTGTCTTCTTGAAGAAACAAGGTGGAAATATCTCCTTTATATAGAGATTTTCATCAGTGGTAAAATTTCAGCTTTCCTTCCCAGTGACAGCAAGACTTGAGTGCAGGGGGAGAAGAATACAGTGGAGCAGTTTAAGGAAGAGACTCAGCCAGGACCTAGACTGCAAAGTTCACCTGCTGAGCCATCACCAGCTTCATACAGGAAGAGATCCCCAGCTTTTTTTAAACTTCAGATTCCTGCCCAACTCTCTCGTACTCCAGTTCTGAGGAATGACCTTCAGATGACCTTCAGATCTCCTTATCTTCACAGTTCCTTCCCAGGGCTATCCAAACAGCCCAAAGAAGTGATGACAGGGGCTGAATGGGTGTGTAATTCAGTGTATTTCTCTCCCTTTTTTCATCAGGGGCAGAGATAGTGAAGGTGATAGAACAGAAAAATTATTTTCCCCAACAGCAGTGATCCAGTTTCTTTTTAAACTCTGATATTTAAGATGCCATACAGCAGTACCTATAAATATGCCTTGAAATGTTGAATGAGCACAAGTGTATATTTGATTTTGTTTTTATGCCTATAATTTCTCTCACCAAGAATTCAGCTGTTACTCAGCTCCCAGCAGGTTGTTCTGATTGCTGGAGAGATGGCTGGGATTGATTCCGGCTGTGACCTGTTCCAGTCCAGCCTCATTCCTATGTAGCTAGATTGAAACAATAGAAATCAGCAAGAGACTGAATTGTTGTTCCTGTGTAACTGAACCTTCTTGTGCAACTCCAGGCCAAATGTAGAAGGCGTTGGTGACCCACAACTTTGAAGTCAGTAAAGGCTGTAGATAGTGAGAGGCACTGAACAGATGTTAGGAACAGAACGGCAGGAGAAAGAGAAATGTTACAAGAGGAAATAAAACCAAACCAACAAACATTACATCAGAGAAGACAGTGGTTGGTTTATAAGATAAGAAAACCCACTGTTGTACATGAGAAAAGACAGAATATTCACCCTGGTAACCCAGAACTTTGGCCACCAGGACAAGAGCAGCTCTATATCCTACAAACCTCCTCTCACATTTCATTTCCTTGTTCTCCTTCTCCTGCTAATACAGAAAAAATCCTGGCTTATGGCCTTCCTGGAAACTGAAATTAAGAGGTAGATTTGGGAGAGGATGAGAGAGACCAGATCCTGGTGGAGGATACACCAGCTTTATAGCCCAGGATCTTTCAGTAGCAAGTGCCTGGTGTGCTCTTTCTTTTATTTTTTATTTTTTTTTTACAACCCTTAATTGGTGCCAGTAGTGTGCACAAAGAGCCTGAAGCAGTTCAGTTCCCAGTGCCTTGGTCAGAGGGAGGTTTCAGCAGAGGGACGGACGTCGTGAGCCGCGTCCCTGCGGATCAGCACCGCGGACAGCGGCTCCGGCCGCCGCGGGAGGAGGAACCCGCCTTCCCTGAGCGAACCCCACTTCTGAAGGAATCGTGCCCACAGTGCCCAGGGAACTGCTGTCCCACCCTTCCTTCGTTGCTCCCATGTTTTCTTCTAGTGTGAAGTCATTATCTCTTATCTTGTTTTCAAGCGATGGAGAAGGGATGGTTTGAAGCACAAACCAATCATTCTGAAGCAAGAGAGAACCATTTTTCCCTTCAGAGTTAAACTCTCTGCTCCGCTTTTTCCTGCACTGGTGTTCCACCTTTGGAGACTCCATCTCTAATTTGGACTGTGAAAGGTTCTTATCTTCTCATCCATTGAAACAGTTTGACAAATGGAGAGATATTACACTGGTAGCCCTTTAGAAAGAGAATCCCTATTTTAGTCGAAGCATCATGTGATTCAGGTTTCAGCCATCAATTACATTTACTGTTGGTAAAGGGTAAACAGACAAATCTCTTGGAAAATTGCAAGTAAGGGACATATAAATGACATTGTGTCCACTGGAAAAAAAAAAAGCAAGCCACATTACCGTGTAGTGGAGGGTTGTCAGAATCCTAGAATCATGGAATGGTTTGGGTTGGAAGAGACCTTAAAAAATCACCTAATTTCAACTCCTCTGCCATGGGAAGTGACATTTTCCACCTGGCCATGTTGCACAAAGCCCTGTCCATCCTGGCCTTGAAGAGTCAGATGAAGATGAAGAGCCATGCAGGCACCAACAGGCAGAGCCCAGAATGGAGAAACAGTCTTATCTCACAGAGATAAAAAGGCAAGTGTCTCAGTGCTCATCTTGCTCAGCCTGCATACCTGGGACTTCATCCCATAGGTATGCCTGGATCATACTAAGGAAGATATGCCCTCAAATTAGGGGTGAACATCTCCTGGACATATTCATCGTGGTGAGAAGCTGTTGGGTAGGAGCATGCAGGCTCATTACATGCCTGAAAAATTTAGTGTGAAGAAGAAGAGACAGAAAAGTAGGCCAGAAAGTTGGGCTGTTCCCCCCACTCAACATATACTGCTTTCTAGAAGCAGTTTCCTCTGCATCCCACCTCCCACACACTCCCCAGCTGTGACTGGAAGTTACTACAATGGGACATGTGGATGGACACTCAGAGACAGAGAGGACTGGGAAGTGCCTGAGAAACAAGACTTCAAAACTTGTAAGTAGCAATACTGAAAATGAGGGATGAAGGCCAGACTTCTGATGCTTAGGGCTGTCTGGAAGTCAGAAAGGATGAGCTTGCAGGGGATGGCAAAGATAATTTAATAAGGGGCTTAGAGCACAAATGATGCTAAGAGGAGGGATCAAAGAAGCCTACTGGGACACAGGGAGAGGAAGGAAATGGAAAAGGACTTGATTCCCAGTGAAGGGTCAGTGGTCAGGAGGATGGTGAAAATCAGATAGGAACTGTGGTGAAGCAGAAGAAAGCCCTGGCTGGGGAAGATCTATAGATGTGAGGAAAGAGTCCCTACAGAATGATGGGAATGAGCATTTCCAGAATGCTCATCCGGATGAGTCCTGAAGGTTTCTCCAAACCTTCAGTTCAGCTGGGCTTCCTCCAGGCCCACATGGTCTGCTTCAAACCCACCAAACACCAGAACTTCAACTGCATTGATTTTGCTCTCTGACAGCTCTGGTTTCAGTACTAACAGTCTAAATTGTTTTAGTCCTCCTCAATCCTTCCGTTCAACCCCCCCAACCAGCTAATTCCTTGTGTGAAAGAGAATTGGCTTTTTTTTTTAAGTTTTCTATTATTTTTTTTTCCCAGAAGTGTCCATTAAATTTTCAGTTAAACTGGAAGGCAATTTTTTGCATGAGAGCTTTACATAGATAGGCTTAAAGCAGAACAAAAATGAATAAATAACTATACTAAATTACCTCCCCCTCCCCCATCATGTCTTAATGAAGTGCTTTTTTACATAAGTTATTTCAAGAGAAATGAAGTATTTTTGGGCAGGCAATCATTCAACATTTATTTAGGTTTCCAAGAGTGTTGCAAGTCCCTCTGAATCTTCTGGGTCAGAAAAGGAGGCAAGTTTCCCCCAGGTAAAGATTGATGATACACAGCCTTCTTGGGTGAAGGCTGTCCTGGGGTCTTGAGGCTGTGTTTGGGAATGTTTTTAGGGGCTGCACTGTGCACTTGCCTCTGGTAATTTCTCCAAGGTTCGTGTGTTGAAGCAGTGCTATCAGTGGTTTGTGTCACAGCGTGATGCCTAGGCATAAAAATCACTCTGGTTTCCTGTGCTGGCCTCAAAAAGCCCCCATGCACCTTCCAGAAATCTGCAAGGGTAGACTTAATTTCCAGGAAAGGACTCCTCCTCCCAGCTGAACTGCCCTTCAGCAGTGCAGGCAGCCTTGGCCCCCAGGAGGTGCTGCTCCACAGCTCACTCTGGCAGGCAAGCTGCTACTGAGAGGAGGATGGGGCTACAGCTCAGAGGAAAGACATTTTGATGGTATTTGTGTTGTTACTATTATTTAAAACAGCTTATTTTAATCTCTGCTAATGTCACAGAAAGTCTGCACAAGCAGAAAACAAATCCTCTGGTGATCTGTGCTGAATTGATTTCTATTTTTTTGGCAGATTTTTTTTTTTCACTATGCACCAATCCATGTTTGCTTAGTCTGGGACTTCTTTTGCATCTTTTGAGTCCTATTTGCCATTTTGCAAGTGAATTGATGGTTCTCAATCTTCTCCAAACCACAGTCTTCTCTTCTCCAAACCAAAATTCACCATTTTCTCCTCCTGGGAACAAACCAGGTTACCCCGTAAAGGGAGAATCTGGTGAGAGCAAGGAAGTTGTGATCTCTGCCTGCCCACCCCACCTCCTCTGGCTTCAACTCAGAGGATGAGGAATTCTGATCTGAGTTTTGGCTGAGGTCGGGTCCCTGCTTGTCCCTTACCTGCCATGTCATGTGCATCGAGTGCGCTGCTGCCCTGGAAGGGGATGACTGATACAGCATTAGTCACACTTACATGAAGAATTTTTAAATTAAGAATTTGCAGTGAGGTCCAGGGACCTGTTAAAGTGCTGAGGTATTTACCCTCCCCAGACCTTCCCTTCCTTCCTGCCCTGCTTTGGCCCTTCCTCTCTCCCCAGCCTTGAAATGAAACAGAAAATTATTTTTTTAAAACTGTGTCGATAATTTATGTTTAGTATAAAGGATGATTTAATGGCATCACCAAAGGTCATTTTTTTCATCTCCGTGTTACTATCCCAGCCCCAGAGGCTGAGCATCCCCTGTTCCCCATGACTCCACTGCCCTCCCTTTCACTCACCTCACACATCCCCTGTCACCACCCCACCCCGGCGTTCCACACACCCGCTTCAGGTTCAGCCAATGACCGATGGAGAGCAGAGATTTCCAGCCGAAACCTCCGCTCCAGACCACCCTGAACTGGAACCATTTCCACCTTGAAAACAGTTGCTGCAAACAACAGGCAGACTCATTTCTTGAATTACGTAAGGTTTTTTTTAAAGCCTTTTATACCTATTTGCGTGTGCGCGTGCGTGCGCCGAGTGTGCACAGCGGTACCTGTGTGCACAGATGCACACCAATCTCTCTCTCAAGTATAAATATATTGTATGTTAGAGCTGTAAATACTCCTTGGTCATGTGTCTATGTCTTCTTCAAAGTATCATATCCTCAGTGTTACGTTAACAACTCCATTTATTGATTGATGAAACTATGTGTAGACCTGTACCCTCCTGACATAGTTTATGTAGCTCTCTCTTCTCAAATAAAGTACAAAACTACCACCAGCATGTCCTCCTCTCCTCTTTGTTCTGTGTTGAACATTCAGCTTTAATTCATAGAAACCTGACACTTAAAATTTATGCAGTTTTCAGCTATCCCAACAGTACAGAAACCTTCACATGATGTTTTAGGAATTTTATGTTGTTGGTCAGGCCAGTAAGAGTTGTTAATGAAAGGTAATAATCTGTAGGTGAAATGCTGTCCCAACTGCAGTAAATGTCTGTACTGATCCGATTCATCCTTCCCACCTACCTCCAGGTGTAGCCTACACCAATCACAGCTCCCTTCATCCTGGTAGAGACAGCAGGAGTCCATCCTCCTCCTCCTGCTCTTTTGGTGGATCTATGCACCATTACATCAACCAGCCCTCCCAGAGTGCAGAAATTTCCCTTGGCTTAAAAGGATCCAGTCTCTCCCCTGCCATATTGTTGGCTTGTTGCTGCTTGGATTGCTCAGCACCCAAACTCAACTTCAGTCTTGGGGCTGGGAACAAATCTCAGGATTATGGCAAAATCCACTGCTGTCACTTGCTTCCCCTTGATTCCAGGCTTCATGCTGAAATCACAGGAACCGGAGGATATTTACCAGTGCAAGCTGAAAAAAACCCTCTTTGCACAGATACACTTACTGTAAAAAACTATAAAGATGATTTGTGAAGTAACACTTAATTTACTGCAACTGACACCAGACTCCAGCTGCCAGAAATTTGACTGACAATTTCTATTTATTTATATCCTGCTATACAATATCTGCCTTAATGCTGTAAATTTTTCTGATTGGAATTTCACAGTGTCCGCCTGGATATTTATTGATCATAAAATAATCTGCACAACCCGTTAAAGTCAAGGCAGGGAGAATGGATGCCGGAGAAATCACTCGACAGGATCTGGGTACCAGTGCCCAGGTAACAGGAGATGCTCAGATGCTATTTTTACAGCGTTATGTATCACTGAGAGCCAGTCATTTGAACTGCTTTTCTGCTGTTTCCTGAAAGCCTCTTCTGAAATGCTTCCAGGAGCCTGGTATTGAGCTCCTACCAGCAACTCCATATGGACCCTACAACATGCCTCATTTGCAGCTCCTCACCGTTGAGAAATCCCACCTTTACAGTGAAATCTGGTGTTTTCACAACTGTTCTTTCAGACAGCCCACGAGGGAAATGTTTGGCTCTTCCTGCAGCAGTAAGACCACTTTTTTTTCAACTATTATTTTTGGCAGGCAAAGACAGAAGAATTCAATTTCTGCCCATGAGGGGAAAAATGTGAAACTTGGTCCCAACTGGGAGTTCCTGTATTGCCTGGTGAGGAGAGTCTCTTACTTCATTCACAGCTTCAACCATGCAGCTTTCCAGTATCCCCAGTGGATTTTGCCTTCTGTGTTTGCTCCCCGATAGAAGTTGGAGGTGTGTTCTCTCTCCATGTGGGTGAACACAAAACCATACTTTGGCCATAGCCAAATCCACCCTTTCTCCCAAAAGTCAACACCTCCCACCCCCAATCCAGCACACACCCACTTTCTCACCAGTAGCCTTCCAGTGTGACACCCCTCCCTATCCTGTATACACACACACCCCCTACTCCAGCCCACCATTCTTCTGCCAGGAGTTTGCTCCTTCTTCTGGAAATGTAGTGCTAGCTTTTCATTCCTGCTGCTTTCTGGGATCCCAAAGCAGGCCTCACCTCACTGCTCATCAAACTCAGCTCCCTTTCCTTTCTCTGCATCAGAATAATAAATCAGCAGCTGAAATGTAATGAAGAAAAAAAAAAAAATCCCAGTTTGACCAGTTTTCCTAGGAGTCACCCCGTTCTGCCTTGCTCCAGTACCCACTCCAGATGCAGTTTGCCTGTCCAGGATGAGGTGGTTTCAGGAGCATGCAGCAGCTGGTGGAGCATCTAATGGGCTGGAAATAAAACTCCACCATAACAAACAGCAGCCAAGGAGGTTGTCAGGCCACAGGCACTTGCCCCAGACTGGACAGCATCCCTTGTGGGAAGTGGACAATGGAAGGACTCGATCCGCTCAGGGCTCCCTGTGACCTTTTCAAGCTCCATAAAACCCTTCACAGATTACCCTTTAGAAAGCAGGAGAGGCAAGCAGATCCTGCATGCCCTCTGGGCAGGGGGAAGGGAGAGGTCCTGGCCTTCCCCCAGGTTGCAGAGAGAGTCAGATGAAAGGTTAACAACAAGATGTAATCACAAGGTAAAAGCACAGGGCAGGAACGGGACAAATAATTTCCTGTTGAATTGTGGCTTCTGTTATTCCCAGAGAAAAGCAGCAGGAATTCAGGAGCTTCTCATTAGCCAGCGTGATTTCCATTAGGCTTTCTATTAACATTCTGTGGTCATAATAAACACCTACATAATTAACACACACCAAAAAAAGGAGCCCATTCCAGGCTAGCAGGAATTGCCACAACAACTGGGAATGGCACAAGTGGGTCAGTTCCTGTCTGGAATATTCTGCTTGCAAAGGAATTGCTCTTTACAACCACCTAGGACAATTTCCTTGCAAAGAGTTAAGTTTTAATGCTTCTGTCCTCCTGCTTCAGTCTAGGAGGACATCTATCTCTGCTTTGCAGCTGGAAAAAAAAATAAAAAGTGAGAGAGCAGGGTAGAAATTATCCCTGGAGAGATTCAGGACACTCCAGTATTCCCCAGTCCTTTGGCATAGCTCTGAGGAGCCTTTTCCAGCTAAAAATCGGACAGGGAAAGAAATCCTTTAGGAACACATGCATGATCCCAGGCAGTAGATAAGCCCCAGGAGCTTGTTCAAGGTCCCCATGGAAGGCAGATGGAACCCACTACAGTCTGGGCTTGTTGATAAACATGAAGCACACCAGCACTTCATGTCCACTGAGAACTGATGAATTATGGGGAAAATAGACACAGAGGTAAAACATGATCTTCCCAATGCCAAGTTACAGGCTTTCCATACCTTATTCTTCCTGAAAAGGGCATGAACACCATTTCTGAGTACAGTACCCACAGTGAGAGCTCACAGGTAGCTCTGGCTCCTCCCCAGCCCTTGCCCTTCTCCCCACCCATTGCCAAAGGTACCACTGCCAAGCCTGTGCCCAGGAGATTGAGCATATGTCATTTTGGCAGGGCTGCCTGTCCCCCCTCCTCATTTCAGACTCCTGCTGCTAAGAATTTGTGTGCCCTTTATCGTAGATCTGAAATACAGAGAGACACTTTGGAATTCAATTAGTCAAACAGTTGCCACAGCAACAAAAACATATAAACTTAAATGATTTATACTCACAGACACCACTTCAAATAGGAATAAATTTAATACAGCATCTGGGAATGAAATGCATTGTACAATAAGAAAATTGTATTTTTTCTCTCCCTGATGATAGGCCTCAAGGTTTTAATGCAATATAGATGAAAAAAGATATTTGGGGAGAAGGAAGCAGAATACGTTGTGCTGTATTTACAATGCCTGCTTGGAGAGTACAACACATAATGAGCATGTACATCTAATCACAGAGCTGTGATGCTGTTTGCAGACAGCCACAGATCAAAGATTGCAGCTACCAAGTTGACTGCTTGGTTTCACTTTCTTTCCTTGTCTCTCCTTCATCTCATAAAACCTTTCCTGTTGGCCTCTTCCCAGGTGAAAAACAAATTTACCCTCATTCCAGCAGCTTCTCCATCCCCTACAGTGCCAGGTCCTCACCTGGTAAAATGAGATTGTGTTTTTTCCCTGGGAAAAAAAAATACTTTAATTCAAACATAGTTCTGGGACTCAGAACAGAAATTAATTCCAAGAAATATGCAGGAAATATTTTCTCCTGCAAGAATATTGCAAAAGCTTGCAAGAAAATCTAGAATAGTCATTCAAGTTATGGTCACCTGCAGTATTTTTTCCCACAAAAGACTGAAGTGAAGAGCATTAAGTGAATGCCACACTTCCTACAGTTCTCCTTTGACTCTGAAATTCCCTGGAGAGAACTACAGGTACCTGGGATGTGAAATCACTGGGAAGATAATGCATGTACAGACCTCTGGCATTTGCACAGTTTCAGTGCATCCTCATTCCAGTGCACACAAATGTATCTTTTTCCCACCAGCAAAGGTTTCATGTGATGTAGGAGCTTAGAGGAGCCTTATGGTTAGTTTCCAGTAAACAGGAATTGTCCAGAGGTTGTGCAGAAGCTGCCTTGTTCCTTTCTAAAGGCACAGCAGCTGGTTTAACTCAGAACTGTGAAAAGTTGTGTGATTGTAGCTCATCTGCCTCTTTGTTGAGGTGCCAAAGCCAGCAGCCTTGGCAGTGCCTGGGCCAGAACAGCCAAGCAATGCCTAAATTGCAGAAGAAAGTGGAGACCCAACCACTGGCTCTTCATTTTCCCTTAAGAAGACATCAGCCTGTCACGCAAGGAGGCATTTTGAGAGTTGTCACCTGCCTCCACAAAGCCTGATCAGCGTGGCCAGCCACTCCTAGCAGCGGGAGCTGAGGCTGCCAACACCCTTGGAGGGCTCAACACTCCGAGCAATTGTATGAGATCTCTCATCTGACCCGCTCCACTAGACAGCATTTATGGTGGGAATAAGAGCTTTATTTCCTGTCCAGATCGTGCTCATAACACCTTCTCCTGCACTTCACAAGAGCTCGAACAGGACGAGTCTCACGCACTTCGGGGCCCTTTGTGCAAAGGCAACCTCTCTGGCTCAGGCTGTGTTTTGAGTAAACACTGCAGATCCAAGTGCAAGAGGGAAAAGCCAGAAAAGCACCTTTGAGACAAACCCAATACTTTTGTCTTAGTACACACAAACAAAACCACAGAGGCCACAGCTCTTACAGAACTTACTGGCTCCTCAGTGTAAAAAATTACGGGGCTGAGTTTTCATGGGTTGTTTTAGGCAGGTCAAGAGTGCTGCTCATTATTAGAGTTGGCAGGTGGGGTAGAGAGTTCAAGATGCTTTGGGTGCAAATTGAGATCAACACCTGCAATTCTCTTTGGCAGTTTGGGAAAGGAAAGCACACAGATGCACAACAACAACTAAACAAATCTAATAATGAAATCATATTTATGTAGGCAGGAAGGAAGCTCAATTGCCAGGAGAGTACTAAAGTCTACAAGTGTAAATACATACCAAATAAGTCAGCTTGATGAGATGCCAAGTTTGTTCAGCAGAGTATGGCACTTCACTGCTGAAGTGTTCCTGCAGGAGAGAAACCAGGAAAATGTCAAAAAGGTCATTGGGTGAAATGTGTGGCTCCATCAGAAAACTGTGCAAACAAGCTCATGTCAGTAGATTCAGTGCTGTCTTGCAAAGTGCCTGCTGGTGCCGTCACATTGAAGCACAAGCATTTCCCTTCCGAGCTGATCTAGAGCTCACTGCTCTCTCCACGTGGCAAAGCAGAAACCACCACAATATATGGGTCAGATGTACTGAGTTTCCCCTTGAAGGTTCTGGATTTCAAGTACAAAATCAGAGAAAAAAGTGTTGACATCCTGAGGGATATGGTGGGGCAAGTGTGTGAGGATTTGTAGGACTTATATGGCCAATATTTGACAATGAAGGATCCAAGACAATAAAGAAAATGAGCAGCTTTACAACATCTCTGAGCCTCACTCTCAGACCCGACTATTCACATATTCTGAGTCAAGAGGGAAAAAAACCTACGAAACAAGAAAAAATAATGCAAAGTATCTCTGGAGATGTTTAGAGTGGAAATCAGAGACATCACAATATTTAGATCCTGGATCAATCTTCCACAGACGTTGCAAAAGGCAAAATCCTGAACAGCTGAAACGTGGAGCTGAGCCAAAAGTATTCAACCTGTGACAGCAAAAGTCTTGACTTGGCTGGGAAGTCCCCTTCATCTCCCTTTCCCTGTGAAGGTAACATCTGTTCTTCTCTTTGCCTGCTCCATCGCTCTTTGGTACGATGGCACAGAGAACAGCAGGCTGGTGTGTCCATTCCCTCTCCATTCCTTCTGGATTAGGGGATGCAGCAGTTCAGCAACCAGCTCCCCAAGCCACAAACTACATTTATCATCATCTTTACACGCCTTTACACAGCTGGCTCTCCTGATGATAATGTGTTCTACAGTTTCCCTTGCTGGCGTGGCTTATGTTAATACTCCATTAACATTGCTAATCAGAGACAGACTTCTGGCAGCATCTCCAGGGGATGAGCAAATGTTGTCCTATGCCTTTCAGTTTAGGAGATCAGACTTTCAGATGAAATCCATTCCCAACATCTCTGATTTCAGCAATTAAATGGAGCTGCAGCATGTGGGAGCTGTTCAATGCTGGATGCATGTGGTTCCTACTGCTCCAAAATAAGACCTTTTAAACTGCCTTTCATGCCAGTCCTCAGATATGTGACATTTGGAACTTTTATTCACTTGGGAAATCAAAGACTGCTGGAAGATGAGATGGATTCAAATCAAAGATAAAAGGTACAGAGGTCCTGAAGGTCTAACAGTGCATGCTCCCAGTTCAGCTTACCCCATCCAGAAATCTATACTTCAGTTTGATCTATTCCTTCTCATATTTCAGGAACACTTCCAAATCCACTTTAGCTTTACAAAAGGAGTCTACTTTTATTTGGATTAAGTAGAGTCAGGCACCATGATACATTTGGTCTCAAGAAAATGTCTGGAAGTTCTACTTGTGTTGGTAAAAGGAAAGCAACTGCTCATTAATGCAATTTTCAAGTCACCTCCGATTTTAGGTGGACTGCCATTCTCTACAGGATGCAGAAAGACTATAAAAATAACATTTGATAAACAAAGCCTATACTGTGGAAATACACTTATTTCCAATCTAAATATCATAAATGAGGCAGAATGAAACACGATTGTTGAAAGGAGATGTAAAGCCTTTATCCTCCCCAACTCCTTCAGCCACAAGAAACATCTGAGCAGGAGGATGATGCAGTTGAGCCAGTGAAACAGTGAGTCTGCTCAGCAAATTTATGCTCTCATTCAAACAGATGTACCAATCCAGTCAAAATTAGGACTTTTTTTTTCTACTTTTCCCTTTCCTCTTCTCTTGTAGTCTCCCTAATAGCACCTCATGCCTTGCTGCCTGAAATGGGAGGCACTTCCATTGCAGGACACAATGCCTGCTGGTGCTTCACAGTGGTACAGACACGAGGAAGAACAGCTCAGTTTTAACAAGCAGCTGCAGACCAGTTACATCTGACAACAAAGCCAGCGCTTGCCTTTCCCCAAAAAAACCCAATTCAATTTGCAGAAATAAAAGGAGAACTCACAAACAAACAATGCACATCAGTATCTAAATGATGAAGTGGTATATGACTCACAGCCATTTGGAAAGGCTTCTCCAAATGCCTAGGGAGTTCACCAGAACCTATTTAGATAGACAGCTCAGACATGCAGTAGATGCAGAGTTTATTTCAAACACCTCAGGAGTGTGGCTTCTATGCCCACTCACTTTAAAGGTCTGAATTCCAAATTCAGTTAACGATGCACCACATTCACTGAAGACGGGGAAAACTGTGGGCATTCGTGCAAGGTCCATGGCACATGGATATGACCTTCAGTCACTGGTGGGAAGTGATTTCTAATGCATCAGCTCATTGCTATAATGATGTGCTTTGGAGCCATTAATTAACTCGCTGCTCTCTGAGGAAATTCTCGTTTCCTCCATCATTCATATCTGCTTGGAAGAGCTGCAGACCTGCAAAAGCTACGTGTGAAAGCCTGAGATGTGTGGGATGCAGCCGAGCAGACCGTGGGCAGGTGCTATGAAAACTTCCTCATACAGTGAGTGCCTCGGTGCAGCTCCATCACATCCACAGCACCAGAGTGATGCTGCCACAGCAGCTCTGCCAGTCCCCAGAATCACTGCTACTGGGACATCCCAAGTCTCAGTTCTGTGGTCTTTGGCACTCCAGCCTCCTATTCTACCTTAGTGGAAAATGCCAATTAATGGAAGATGAATGAAAATGTAGTGAAAATATTTGCTTGTTTCTCCTTGGCATAAATTGTCATCTCTCTCCTATTTATTCATTATTCAAATGTTTTCGCAAGGCTGATTATGGATTTTTACCTTCTTGGACTAGAGCTTGTTTGCAGGTAGTTAAAAACATGTTCTCCATATTCGGTGCCAGGGCATGAATGAAGAGCCAATCCACAGCTACTGCAATCCTCCCCTGGCAGGATGAGGCTTAACTGCCTTGACTGAGCACTGAGACCCAGAAGGTAAAGATGATATGTGCCTCCTGTGCTCTTCTACAGTATTAACTATTCTGCAGTTCACTTCTGTTTTGTTTCAGCAGCTTCCCTCACTGAATCATCAGAGAGCAAAATTGCTTCCAAATAATAACCAGCTACATGGAGTGTTTTTTTGGCAAGGGAAAGAACAGAGTTTGACTCTAGATTTACATAAATCTCAACTCGCACTTTTCAATTGCCAAGTAAAGTGTTCAGACACCTCTTTCTTCAGAGCCAGCACCTTGGGAACCCACCTTCCCAGCCTGATCTCCGCTTCCTTTCTTTAGAGAAGAAACACCCTCACTTATGTAACACAGATATCACTTTTGAAAAGACTTTCAGCTCAGGAAGGCAATTTTTCCAGGTTAGGACAGTAATGAATGGATTTTAGGCCAACTCAGGTCCCAGACACCCCATCTAATATTGTGGGGCTGCTGCAGGTTAGTACTTCTGAAACTCATAATAGACGGGTCCTGTCAAAGCATATAACATCTCTGGCTCTGACTAACATCACTGCACGCTCTAGAGCAGCTCTATCCAGCGAGAGAATGTACATTTGTAAGATTTCCACTGCACTTATCTCTCTCTTCTGCGCATACAAACAAATCTTAAAGTACAGATTAATATTTAAACAACCAGGGCTACAAATATCTTTCAACCTTCCTGGGAAAGAAAGTTCTTGTATGGAAAAACAGAGTGGGGAAAATGCACAGAGGGGAAAAAAAACCTTTTCTCAAGTGGGAATTTACCTTTCGTTTCTGCTCCCTTTGATATAACCAGGATTAACTGCATTTCATCCCTTTCTAAAGGACACGTTGGATCTCCAGCTGTTTTTCCACTATCAATCCCTGGAGAACAAAGCTTAGGAAGTTAAATGAGTTTGGGAATCTCATCTTTGCTTTTAATTAATTTGAAATGGATGCATGCTAATGACAGCACCACAGCAAGATTGCCAAAACTTTCCCCATCTGTATCAGAAAGTGGTGAACACCAAAGAGCTTGGGACCTCACCAACAGCTTGCTTGCTGCAACTACAGTCAAAACCCTCTGGATGAATAGGTTCTAAAGGGTTCAGTGGTTTTCATCTCCATGTACACCATGGAGATGCCCTGACTACTTCACTCCAAGCAGAGAAGCCCAATCCTGATGGCTGTCAGAGTCTCTGCAAAAACGATGACAATCAGAAATGCATCTTGCTAGGTTCAGACTGTGAGGAGCAGAACTGCTGTTTCCCTGTTCAGAGTCACACTTGCAGCTCCTCCTCTTAGCTTTATATGAATAGTAAAAGTACAAATGCACTTCAAGTCCCTCATACGGAAAAAAAAAGGACAGAAAACAGCCTAGTCAACTTATTTTCCTACCATTATTCTGACTCATGGGTGTCATTACTAGCGGCATATTCGAAGGAAGGTTATTTGTAGATTTTTAAAGGCAGAGAGTGGGGTCAGTTTGAAATAATGAGTGTTAGGTTGCTCCTAGTGCTGACAAGGTGAGCTATGGCAGGAATGAGCACTGGGCCAGGGATGCTGGAAATCTGTGTGTGGAACTGGAGGCTGTTAAATCTGAGAACAGCTAACTCCAGTTTTGGCACAGAGCTCACAGGGGTTGGGTAAACCATTCCACAGAGACCACAACCCCAGCTGTCAGGAGTAATAAAAGCTCAGCTCAAACTGTGATACAGACATGGTTGAGGGGAAGGACAAGCTGAAAAGTGGACTGGATTTGCTGATCTTAAGAGAAGGTTTGTTTATAGTTACTTCTGATAAATGCAAAATAAAACAGGGAACCAGGCAGATCTGTACTGGAAATTAGGCCAAATAAGAAGAGAGTGTAATGTGAAAGGAAGAATTTGTACCCATCAATATATGTTAAGGGTCTTCAGGAGAGACCTTAAGGACGTTGTAGAGGGCGAGGAATGAGTTTAAACAGAGCAGCTCCCAGTGTCTTAGTTCACTGGGAACCATTCATCCATCACAGCTCTGGTTGGCTCCTCTCATTTTGAGCCTACAGCTTTGCAGGAATTAGGCTCAGGATATCTATCCTACCAGTGTCTCCTTGCTTCCCCAAAGAGCTTCTGCCTCCAGTCTCCTCTTCTAGGCCCCCAGTTTGTTCATCTTCTCAGCGTCAGTGTAAATACAGAGCACTCCTTGCTGTCCTACAGAGGAAAGCTGCCAAAATAACGAGGTTCAGCATAGGAGCATGGGTTACAGAGATAAAGATGACCAGAGTTAGGAAGGAGGAGAAGCAGTTCATTAAGCAAGCTTTGATATCTGCCTGCTCTGGACCCTGTTCCTGTTATGTAGTGGAGGAGCCAGATACTTGCAGATATAGGCACACACAGTTTGTAACCATAAACATTTAAAAAGACCGTGCCCAGAGGAGGCTTTTGTTCAGTTAAGACCCAAGGCATTAAAACCAGCGTGGCTGTGATCTGAATCTGTGAAGGTAACCAGCCTACACTCTGAGGTTAACATTAGAGTGCCTTTACAGATGAGGAAAGCAATTACCTCTTTTAAATTAAACAAAGATTCCTAAAGCCGCTGTTGTGCAATGCTTTCCCTTCTGTAACTGAGCACCAGCATATTTACATGGGGGCTTTTGTGGCTGGGCATAAGTCATTTGCAGGATATTTTTACTGCTTGCAGGAAATCTATGAAAAAGGATGAGGCAGAATGTCTTGGAATGCAAAGTACCAAGCTGGATTTTAACCACTGCACAACAGCAAATGGGTTATGCTTGGCTTTTTTACTATTCAGCTGGTAGCAATAAAACAGTGCTTGGCTTACTCCTTTACAGAGCCGAGTTCTTTATCTTGAAAGAACAATAGTGAAAAAAGGCCTGTAGAGGAAGGAGGCTGCCTTCTGAAAAGTCCCCTTAAGACTTCCTCAGAGCTGAACACAGAAGGCTTAACTCCTACACCTCCAGCCCCCCCAGCACAGCTCTCCCGGTTCCTCAGTGCACCCAGGGTGAGAAAAGCTACGGCTCAGCCTTGTCTCTGGTGACGGAGATAAGAACATTCACAGCTCCTCATCTTAGGGGACAGGGAGACAACTTCAGCTGCTTCTCAAGGAAGTGCTCACCCATGAAGTGCAGAAGAAAAGCCCTTCCAGGTGATCAGGGTGCGCAGCTTCGCCTCCGCATTCCGGGAGCTCTCGCTGCCGCCTGCACGAGTACCTGACTGCACCACTGGCAGCACAGGTGTCTGGAAGGATGATGTTCACCCAGAGGCTCCTAGTCATAGCATCCACTTAAAGGCAGAGAAGAGACAGGCCTCAGCAGCAGTGAATAGAAAAGGCTCCTTAAGTAAGACTGATGGTCACAGACAGATCCTCTGGTGCTCTGCTCCGCCAGCTCCCAGATCCGTATCAGCACCACATACATTATACAGTCGTCTCCCCTCTTGGCCAGGGACACAGCCATGGTTCAGTGTTTTAATTAGCCCACTCCAGGCTGTCTTGGTCATAAAGGCTTGCAGAGAGAAAGATAAACATTATGCAGAAATCATGTTAATTTATAAAATATTCAATTAAAGAAAACAAACAGCATAAACTAAGATTGTCAGAGCGAGATGACAGGGAAACCATCCTGCTGGGAGTCAGCTCTGCCTCTGGCCTTGAGCAGGCAAATATATTGCTCCTCTGCACTTCTTGCACAAGGAGGGGCCAGGGAGAACAGGACCACCTGGGAGGTGAAGTTACAGAAAATGTCCTGCAGCAAGTGGTTTTGACAGCTCAGCCCAGGGCCCCTTCACCCCTTCAGGGTTCAAAACACTTGCCTTCCTCTCATATTTTCTTTAAAGCAAGGGGAGGCACAGTCCATCCAATTTTCATTAATGTGCAGCAAAATTCTGTTATTTTAAAGTCCAATCCCATCATTTGCAGTTCAGGTATCTGTAAAATGCTGAAATGCAAAGCTGACTTTCAAGGGCTTCTCTTGCACTCACACCAAACTGTGACCCTTGAACCCTGCTGAGGAAGGACTATTTTCTAATAGGGTGTGTGAAATGAGAAAGAGGAGGCTGGAAATGAGAGCAGCAGCATGCTCTGCCCCCAGGGTTGGGCACACAGCTGCAGGAGCAGCAACTACATTCAGGGTGGATCTCATAAAGGAAATGAGCAGTGGAGAAAATCACAGCATTTAGGGATGGAAAAGTCCATTTGCTGTCTTTCCTAGCCCAACAGTGACAGATCCCTCCCCTGTGCTTTGTACTGTGTGTAATGACCCAAGCAACCAGGGCTTCTAATTACTCTCTCAGGAGTAACTCACAGCTTCAGGAATCTCCATGACAGCAAAGCTTAAGAGGCACAGCCTGGGTTTACCTCAGTTAACAAAATGGTGTGGAAACTAGGTTTGAGGCTAAATATTGCCTTTCGCCAGTTCTGTACATCTGGAGTACTTGGGCCAGGTTTGTATCAGACCTCCCACCATTACTGCTGCAGTCAAGTCCTTCTTGCCAAGCTGCATCTCAGCTGAGAGCTCAGCAGCCATGCCATGGGGACTGGCCTTCTTTCCTGCCAGCCTGTGAAAATAGAGTCCCTCTGCAGGTGCCCAGTCAGTGACAAAATGAATGGAGGACTGCCTGTGCTGCTGGCCCTTGGCATTTCTCCTGCACCTTTTCCCAGCCTTTTTCCTGCAGGGCCATTATTGCTTTCAGGGAGGGAAGGAGGCAGTGACCCTGTGAGTATGACAAACCATTAAGCCTCACCCTAGGGAGTGGAGAGACAGGACTGCTCTGGCCTCAGTAAGTTGTGTTGCTATCTGAGATTCTCATTATCTCCAATGGAAGCTCTGATTTGTTTCTCAGTTCTCATTTCTCTTTGTACACAGTTGCCTCTCCTCTTCAAGGCAGCTTTTTGTGGGAGCTCTAGCCTCAAAGGTTCCTTTTTCTTCATGTGTGAATTACAGATGTCACAAACACCTCCGACATGGTGCATGATTCCTCATTCAAATGCAGACTAGCTGTGGGGGAAACAAGTCTTTAGATCTATAGCATCCCCTGGGGATATCGGCGTAGGACACATGCGTGCCAGTGCTAAGCCAAATTAGACACTGGATGTCACCAGCACTCCACTGGAAACACAGAGGAGGGAGCAGGTATCTGGCAGTAAAAACCTCCACTCTTAAAGCAAGCACTCTGGTTAGCTAAAGGAAGGGTTGGCTGGGCATGAATTAACAAGGATCATCTAACTTGCTCTAGAACCGGAATAAATCCAGCAAAAGACATCCAGGTGAGGAGATGAAGGAAAGGATGGAAGAAAATTGCTATCCTAGCTTGGAAGGAAAAGCAAGACCAAGGATGGTGTAGGTCTCCTAGACAGCCACCAGCCCACAAATCTTAACAACTGCCAAGGAAAATAAGTGGTGGGATGGAGAAGGCTGGTCCTCCTCTGGCAAATCCTGAATACCAGCAGGCCTTAAGAGCTCCCCTGCATGTCAGTACAAATGGGAAATATCTGCCACCTAAATGGACATCACCCAATGAAGAATGACTTCCAATACACATGAGCACCTGGAATTCCATGTTCACAGAAGCCTTTCACTTCCTTTCTCCTGACCAAACACTCTTCTGCCCCAAGGCCCTGTGAGAGAAGAGCAACCTTGACAAGATCTCAACATGGCTGCTGTTCAAATCCCACTGAGGGAGAAGAGAGAAGACTTTGGGCAAAGATACAACTCTCTCTCAACCAGACCTTTGCTCTGAGGGACACAGAGAGGAAAAAAAAGATGCATGAGGAGGAGGAGAGGGCTTGCTACACATGTAGTACCCCAGACCAGCTGTTCAATCCACAATAGCACATTCAAACTATGTCTGATGCTTTCTGGAAGGGTCTCCACCTCACAAACACACACTGCACAGTTGATCTGGTTGCTTCCTGCAGAAATTATTTGGATTACAGCATGTGCAGCACCTTGAGTACTCATGATCCATGCTGGGCTGCCAGACATGTAGAGCTCCTGGACAGATATAAGTCATGGATCTCCCTGTTAGTCTGCCGGCAGATTCTTCCAAGAGAGCTTAATGTTCCAAAATGCTGTGCAAAAACAGGGATTCACACCTTTCTGTGTGCATTGACAACATTTCCCTCGGGATAGAAACAGCACAACTGGGTGGAAAGAAGCAGCTCAATTGCCTGTCATAGACTCAGCCCTGCCAATAACCAGAGTGGAGTCCCTCATGAGTGGGCTGTGTTTTGGCAGAAAAAGGTGGGATTTTGATCCACACCTCCTTCCCAGCTCTGCAGCAAGGATTTGGGTGGAGGCTGTGAAATACAATGCAAAACTTGGGACGGTGATGGCTTTATTCCAGTCTGGGAAGCAAAGGCTCCCACCATGTTTTCCTAACATTAAGGGCTCCTACCTGGCTGCATAATTATATTTCTGTACCCAAGCTGCTTTGTTTGTTGCTTGTTTTAAGATCTCTTCTGTTTAATACCTGGCTTTGCTGGAGCATCAAGGGAAAATAGGCACTTGAATCGACTGCCACCCTGCTTTCTCTCTCCATAAACGAAAGCATGGGAGGGCTTCACTGACCTTCTAAATACAGAGGCTTCAAATTAAATTATAACATTGCTGATAATCAGCAGACCAGGGATTAAACTGATTGGGGCCCTGCCAGACCATATTTAGCTTTCATTAAGTTTTGCCCACAAATCAGACTTACCCATACCCTCGCTCTTGAAGTTATAATGGGCACAATTGCACAGAGGGAGAGCAAAATCCAAAGTACTTTACTGTTTAGAATTCTAATCCTTTCAAGGTCTGGAAATACCTGGGGTCCAGCTACCACGTCGTCTATCCATATCTGCCGTCAGAAGTAAAAACCTGAAAGCAAGTCATTTACATGAGGGTTTAAGAGAGAAACGACAAGAGCAGGGATGTAATCACTAGCACAGGGAAAGTCTGAAAGGAGCTTGTCGATCCCTATGAAATAGAGCAAGAGGCTTATATATTTTTTTTCCTTGTGTGTGTAAATTTCCTAAACAGCTGACCTAAATGAGTTCTTACCACGATCAGATAGCCTGGGACAACAGAGTAATCCTTCTAATAGGATTACAGGCTGTGCTAAAAGAGACTTCAGGCTTCTCTGCTCTGCATTGTAACACGTACACACACACAGAGACACATGGAGATGGACCTGGTACCTCTGAACCCAGTATTTTCCCCATTCACCCCCCTCATTACCCAGCTCTTCTCACCCCACTCCTTGTTTTCTCCACAATTGCTATAAAGTAGTCACTTTATAGAGTAAAAAGGAGGAAGGAATAAGTCAAAGAGCTGAAATCATCACCCCGGACAGATGGAAGTGTGGGGAAATTGGCAACCAAAAAGTCTAGTTTCACTATAATTCCAGGAGTATTGCCTGATGCCAGTCAGCCTTTCCAGTGCTGTTCAGCAAGGCAGCATAAAAATCCCTGGCATTAAGATTTAGAGACAACACAAAAGCTGGTGAGGAAGCAAAGAGCAATTCAGCAGGAGGTTCCACAGAGCTTTGCAGACCTCCTGGTATGCTGGATCTGTCCAAGCCAAACACCTTAATGGATGTAAACACAGAGTTATGTGCAAACAAAGCAGGAAGATCTATGTCCCAGCTGTGGGTGGAAAGCTGCAGGGAAGTGTGAGGGAGTCTCTGTGCCGTGAGAACAAGAAAAGAAAGCAAAGCACACACACAAAAAGGAGATATTTCCTAATAAAGAAGTAGCTGACTGTGAGCTCCCAGAGAAGGTTGTAGTCGGTAGTCTCTAGTACAGCCTTTAGTCGCATGCAAAGGGATGGAGAATGTGCCTTGTAACTTCAGACTGCCTGAGTGAAACCAATGCTGGTGTGCTGATAACAGCTCTCACAAATACATTTTTCAAAGGTTGCTAAGAAGCACTTAGAGATGGTGCTGGAGAGAATTAGAAAAACCAGCAGATATAGTGGGGAAAATGCCTTGCTGCAAGGGACTAAGAGGAGCTCAATTCGCCTTATCAAAAAGATAGTTATGGGGGATAACAACTTCCAGCAGGAAAGATCTCAAATATTAGAGAGGTATCTGCTCACACACAGAAAGGCATAGTGAGAACCAATGGCAGCTGAAAGATGAAGGCAGATGAATCCAAATGGGAAATCAAACATACATTTGCAATAATGAGGAATAGGAAGGAATGATACTCCCTCTCTCTCTCTCCCTCTCTCTCTCCCCACCCCTCCTTTTTTTTTAATGCCTTTAAATTAAAACTTGGAAGACACTTGGAATTATCCCTGGGAGGCATCTTTCAGCCAAACACATTCCTGCAATCCATGCAGGAGAAAGGAAATAAAAGGCACTGCCTGGCAGTACTTCAGAGTGCAGCCTCGACCCCGTGGAGGTCTGTGGACCTGTCTCTGCTGCAGGATGCCTCCATCCCCCCTGCCTTTCCCTGGGAACAGCTGATCCACCAGGCAAAACCATCGCAGCCAAACACCCTGCTGGAACAAGTGTCTCCTCTTGTGCTCATGCATGGACAGACACAGACAGCCCAGCCCTTTTGAAGAGTCCATCTCCTGTGAGCACGTACAGAGAGTGGGCTGCTCTACACACATCAGCTCCCACAGCTGTGGCTTCGAGCAGGTGTCCCAGGCCTGCTGCCAGTCCTGAAGGAGCACTGGGGTGACATCACAGTGCTGAGGGCACACCTGAACAGCTGGTTCTGTTCACAGCACTGTGCTCCTGTTTTGGGCTCTCCCTGGCAGGACACGTGCCAATCTTCCAAGAACTTGTGCTCATCAGCCATGTCACCTGCACAAGACCCTCTGCCAGCTCCCAGGCAACACCACCTCACCCAGTGGTGGAGGAGTTGGTTCTGTTACCAACTAGAACTCGTTCTGCAGAGAGGCTGATTTTTATTTTGTTCACTTATTTTTAAAGAGAAAATTGGTGAAAAGCATGAAAACAAGACACTGCATTACTTTCAGCATCCTGGATTTCACTTGCCAGGGACCAAAACAAGATCTCACAGCAAAGCAAAGGGCTGGCAGATGAAAAGTGAGTCCCTAAACCATCAGAGAAGGGAAAGAGGTTTGAAAGATTTAGAAGTGACTTGTTGCTTGACCTGGAAAGAAGATGCTGGAGCCCCAGGTCAGCAGCTCTCCTAGGCCTGTGATTGAGTAGGTGACATAATACAGATGACTGTGACTGAAAATTAATTGATGTTACATCCCTTATAAATCTGGACTACCTGGCCAAAGCATAATGCTCTCAGAGTGACTGAGAGCTGCTGAAATATTTATAAGAATGAGATATTACTTTGGCTTAGCTGGAGCAGAGGATTAACTTCACCACTCCCTCCTTTTTCCTCCCTTCTAAAAATATGAAAGCTGCTTCAAAAGAAAGAAGCAAAACTTTCCCATATCCACTTTAACAAAATGTTATTTTTAAATTAGAATGAATTTCACTTTTTGGGAGTATGTAATCCCTGTGGGACATATATATATATATATATATATATCCCCCACAGTGTGCCTGCACTATATAGCTAAAACACAGGCTGGTTCCCCTCTTCTCCCTCACAGAACTGTACTCCTGCCCTCCTCTAGCAGTAGAACCATCCTAATAGAATTCCTTTTGAAGGGGAAAACTACAGGAAGGCCTGAGATCCCTCTTGAGATGCTGCAATAAGCCCTTAAACACACTCATGTGCTTGAGGTTACTCTAAATACCATCACATACACAACAGAGAAAAGCTTGTCCCTGAAGTTGATCCATGCTTTGGGGAGTGGAAATGGAGCAAGAGGACATTCATCACTGCCAAGAGAAGAAAGCACTGCTGGAGCCCTGTCCTTTCCACAGCCCATCTGCTGGGTGAACCAAGGGTCTAAAAGATGAAAAGATCACAGAAATCCCTGTGGGCTCCAGGCCTTTCTTGTACAGGGCTTCTTGCTGAAGGGATGGCAGGGGAGAGGCCAGGGGAGCTGCAGTGAAAAACAGCCCAAGGAGGAGGAAATGAGAAGGAGAGAGGAAATGAAGAGAGAAGAAAACAGGTGAGGTGGTGAATGAAGAAAATCCAGGTGGGAGCAGGAGCACCACCTGCTCATGGTGTGGTCCAGCATCTTAACCCACATCTTCCTGAGCTGGTCCCCACTTCATGTGCCTCTGCACAACAGACCTAAAGTCTCCATCTCCTCCCTGAGCATCCCCACTGAGCCTTCCCTACTCACTCATATAAGCCATGCTTCTTCCCAGTTCCAGCACTAGTTATGAAATTATCTGTACATGATGCTATTTGTAAGATGTTTAATTATTATATCCATGTTGAAAAAGGAGTTTCAACAGCTGTTTTCCTGTTACCCTGCTCTACCCAGCATTGGGCATGCAGGGAGCATCCTGCAGCCTGGCCAAAGGCCACCAGCTCCCTCCTCAATGGCAGCTTTGAACCCTGACAAGACAGCACCTCTCACCTTGGAGCTGCTGGCTTCTCAAGAGCTATTTTTTCACCATGTTTCTCTAAGCAGACACATAGAACTGCACCCAATACCTAGTATTTATCTTTGGGAAATAAGGGATATTTTTGCTCATGGACCAGGGATTAAGCAATGTGAGGAATTGTCCAGGGTCTAAAACACATCTGGGTCCCACCCTGGGCTGCTTAAAGTGCCAGTGTCTGTCACCTACGTGGTGGTACCAGCTGTGTTATGTGCACTCAGAAGTAACTAACATCCCATTTTTAGCTCTGACTTTTCTCACCTGCTCTTGGCCTCATGAACCACAGCTCTGAGCTAAATAAAGGTTTAGCCTATGCTCGTTGACAGGGCTAAGGTTTGGGAACGACCCCACCACCTCGTTATCAATACCTAAACTCAGCACAAGGAAAGGCCCAATCTCATTTCTTGCTGGCCCATTAGGGGGGCTGGTACGCTCTCTTCCACACAATATGAATTTATCCCAAACCCAGATCTGCCCCTCTTCCTCATTCCCCAGCTTTTTCCACCCCCATCATTTCCAGTGAGCAGTACCTGCTGTGCAGCCAAGAGCCAGGACAGACCTGGTCTTTTTCCAGCCCTAATAAGCCCCAGGATCCTTTCTGGTGGCTCCAATCAGCAGCAGGTCAATCACAGGAAGGGTTATTGTCAAAATATCCTTTTTTCCTTTGTCTGGGGCTCTTCCACAGCTCAGAGTCACACAAAAGCTGCTGGCTGGGAGGATGACAGTGCCAGGTGAAAAGCTGTCCTGCTCTGCTATGTGATGGGCTCCACGTCCAGCAGGATCAGCACTTCAATAGCAACACAGGGAATTTTTAAAGACATTTGTTTATTGTGGCCATGTGACACCATTTGATTGCCTGAAAAGCTCAGGAGGGCACCTAAACACAATATCTCCCAGAGAGTGACAGTCAGGGCAGTCGTCAGTTGGAATTAAATAGACACCCTCAGTACAGATGGAAAGGACTACAAAAGAAGCATTAAAAGAGCAGTTACATCCCTCCCTTACCCGTGGTACCTGTTTCAAGTTCTCAGGCTGTCACTGGGGACTGCCATGGGGGACTGTGTCACAAATGAACAGCACAGACAAGTGCAGCAGAGCAGCTCCCGCTGCCCCCACGCTGCCAGCAAGGAAAGCCTCCAGAGCACACAGGGCAATGGGGCACAACTGCTGCTACACCTGCATCAGCCAGAGACCTCCCTTCTTCCCTGGAGGTGATGGTAAAACATGGAGAAGATGGTTGCCCAGTGCAAGATAGGATAGGAGCTGCTGTAAGGTCACTTTAGGATTTCTCTCACAATTCCAAAAATGCACCCTTTCCCAGTTGCTCTTGTTGGGAAAGACATCATGATGGTTTCAGCTTCTGACTACAGTTTATAATGCCAAAATTTTAAGTCCACCCTACTTCTCCAGAGAGCTGTCCACCCACCCCACCCCAATTTGTCAGTATTACTTTCCAAGAGAAACCAAAGATGGGGAAATGATTTTATACTAGAGTTTTCCCCTTCCTCCTCCTCTACAACCTGGATGGAGAAGAAAACCCCAGAAAATTCTGAACTGTCCAAATGAAAAACATATTCCTTATATGAACACTCTGGGATGGTTTAAAGCTAGGAAAAAATCTTCAAAACCTGCAGGCTGTCAAAACTCCTCGCAGAGTCATTTTGACAAGCTCAAACCATAAACCCTTGTAAGGTTCGCTGCCCATTAATATTCTTGGATGATTCCTTTCTCTATTTGATTGTCACTAAATGCAAACATCAGTTCTTCCAGACATTATCATGTCTTGT